>JBDJHY010000007.1:6281653-6295021 GCA_039654485.1 Withania somnifera
TTGATAGAATGAAGAAGAAGTTGTCAGAAGAGATCGCGATGAAACATTTGGGAGCCACGAAGAAGATCATCACGATGAGAATTATGAGAAGTAAGGAGGGGCTCAAGTTTTCATAAGAGTAATACGTGAAGGACGTTCTCAAGAGGTTCAACATGGACGATGCGAAACCGGTTAGCACTCCTTTGGTTAGTCACTTTCGGCTATACAAAGATGACTCACCGGTGCCAAGTATGAGATGGCGTATATGAATAAGGTTCCTTATGCCTCTGCAATTGGAAGTTTTATGCACGCGATGGTATGTACGAGATCAGACACTGCACATGCAGTGAGAGTTGTCAGCAGATTTATGAGCAACCCGGGAAAACAACATTGGAAGGTTGTGAAGTGGATCTTCAGGTATATAAAGGGAAACTCAAGTTCAGTGTTGTGTTTCCAAAAGGTAGAGGGGGGTTTGCAAGGATACTTTGATATTGACGATGGTGGTGTCATCGATAGTAGGAAGAGACATCCGTGTACATTTACACCTTTATAGGTACTGCGATTTGTTAGATTTTAAAGTTGCAGAAGATAGTAGCTCTCTCTAGCTGTGAGACTGAGTACACAGCTGTGATGAAGGCTGCGAAGGAGATGATATGGCTACCATCCTTTCAGCAAAAACTGAAGTGGTATCACGAAGGAAGCGTGCTATATTGTGATAGTCAGAGTGCCATTCATTTGGAAAAGAACTCGGTCTATCATGCTCAAACAAAGTACATACAACTTCGATATCACTTCATCAAGTCAGCTTTAGAAGGTAGAGTATTAGTGCTTGAGAAAATCCTAGGGAGTTAGAATCCAGCAGACATGCTGATGAAAACCGTACCGTATGATAGGCTAAAGTTGTGCGCAACTTCAGTTGGACTCTTTGGATGAGGATCAGAGTTATCGCTACAGATGGAGGCAGATGATGAGATTAATCTCCAAGTGGGAGATTGTTGTGTTGTGGAGCCTAATTCTACTCTCTTTTGGTTTCCAATCCTATTTGGAATAGGATTTGGAGTTTTTATTCCTATTTGGAGTGGGTTTTGGCTATAAAAGGAAACACTGCTTATTATCTATAAATAGAAAAACTTGGGATAATTATTATAGACTTAATTGGTATTTGTCGTTGAAAGACAATAACACATAAAATAGATTACTTAAGAGAGGTTTCACCAAGAGTATAAGAGAGAATTGTAAGCACAACTCCCGATTTAGGTTTATAGTGAAATTTATAGCGGCAAAGTTGACGTGGCTCTCTTATTGAAAGTGAACCACTATAAATCTATGTGTGTATTATTTATTCTTTATCGATTTAAATTATTTTTTAATAAAGTCGATTTTGAGGCTCAAATCCTAATAAAATAATCGTTAATCTCTGCCCCTTGTTTCGTCTCCCTAGGTCTATGCCTCCTCTATGAGGTGAGCAAACATAATATTGACTATTACTAAGGCAATGACTTGCTCTTCGGGGTTCATAATCTTCAATGGGGACTAAAGATCTAGAGTGGCCACCCATGAAAGGAGCAATTATTAAAGCCAAAGTAAAAAATGTTATAAAGAGATTGAATGAGGGGCCATTTTTTATTAATTAGCCTAATTTGCTTGTGTTTTTAGTAGTGAGTGCAAAACCATTAAGCTATTTCTACATTTATATTGCTGAAGTGGTGATGAATCTAATTGCTATGATATATACGAGGAAAACTTCCATTATTCTTCTTTACTTGAGAAATATATATAGGAAAACTGTATTAACCAAATAGTTCAAGAACCGTTTCAACTGCATTCTGGTGTAGGGATCATTGTAGTTTGAGTCACTCAGCTATTATTAATTTTTTATTTTTGCTCCTTGTGATATTTAGTTTAGCACTTTGAACCTTCAGTTAACCAAAGATATGCACCTTTAATCCTTTTGTTAGCGATTCTTCATAAATTTATCTGATACTACTGATTAATTATTCATATATAATATTAAAATCATTTTTTTTTCTCGATACTTAAAGTCACATAACTCTAAAATGATCCAAATATAACACATTTTCTACATACATGGAATCAGCAACACACATTTGTTAATCAAAAGTTAAATATGCTGAAGACATATAACATTACTACACCTTGATCCAACCAACCACTTATACTAAAAAATAGTCAATGATTGTGTGACAAATGTATATATTCAGGTATAACATGCGAATAACAATGTATAATCTAAGTATATCAGCTAAAAAAAATAAATAATGAATTCAATCGATTATATATTATATAAAGATGCCCGAAATATATAAACAAAAAGGTCTAACCAACAACTAACACTCCAAACGAGGAGTCATCTAAAATCAATTGAATCATTTTTCTTTAGTCAAGGATCAGTTAGCTTTCCTCCATGCCAAGAAATTAAAGACAACATTGAATCCAAGATTATTTTGTTTTATTAGTTTTAATAGATACAAATATATGTAAACATCAAGACCTTTTCTTTTAATTGCCTAGCTAGTCCAAAAATTTGTTGGGTTATCAGGTAAATTACAAGAAATAAAAAAAAAATTATCCCACTTTAAATCTCTGAGTTTTCTTAATTAATACACAATCAATCATATTTCCATGTAATTAAGAACCTTATAGCAAGAAAGAAGAATTAATTCCAAAATCATTTATGGCTGTAAGTAATGTTTATTCTTCAATATTTTTTTTTTTTTTTTTGCATCTTAATTTGCTTGTTTCTCTTGAATATTGCTTTGTAATTTACCAATTTTTGCATTTCTGCTCTTCTTGGACTTTGAATAAGTGAATTGTCGAGGTGTGGTCTGTTTTAATTCAAACTTGAGACCTCACTGGTTGCTCTTCTTGAGAACGAAAACCTCCTGACTATTGAACTCGTCTTTTTATGACTTCTAACTTTCCCCCCTCACTTCGATTTCGATGTGGTATTTTTCTTTAGGAAAGTTTCACAACAAACCTCCTTTCGAGTTCAAACATCATTAGTCTATAGACTATTATAGATGCATGGTCAAGAGTTGAAGCTTATTTAATTTGGGATTTTAGGCCTTTTGAGTTTTTGGGTGCTAAATTATTAGTTTATACATATTAAATGTATTTATCATGATAAATACTGGATTTGAACAAAAACTATTGATTTCTGCGGGCCAGGGATCACATGTTTATAGAGCTACTTGTTTAAATAATAGAACTTTTGTTGAAATCATAGATTTAAAGATGTTATGAACTTGTAACTCTTATGTTTTATAGATTAAAATACTATGGTATTAATGAACAAATCCAAGTTTTGGCTCTCAAGGATTAAATTTTAGTCTTGTATGTTTACCTTAGGTCTTCTATCTTCTAATACTTTGTAATTATTTTTGTTGTGTGTAGTACTGAAATGAGATGAACTTTGATCAGTGACAATTCATATAATCGATTGATCTCAACTAGCTGAATAATATAATACTTTTTGTTATAGCAGGGTTCACATGTTCCTAAGTTTGGGAATTGGGATAGCGAAAATGTGCCATACACAGCCTATTTTGAGAATGCGCGCAAAGGCAATAAAGGCGGTAAGATGATAAATCCAAATGATCCAGAGGAGAATCCTGAAGCCTTTGCGTATAGTCAATATGATGATGTTTCTCCTACCAACACTGACACACCTCAGCAGCATCATGGTCACCGCAGAAATCCTTCTGCAGGTTCTGGCCAAAACAAGAGTATTGCCCTGACTAATTCAAATTCTGAGTCCTTTGGGGATAATCAGAGCCTATCTAGCACTTTTTCAGTCAACCAGCCAACACCACGACGAAGAAAATCTGATGTTAAGAAGAACAAGAACGATGGTGGCAATGGTTTCGTTCTGACTAGTCCAAATACACTGATAAATAGAAGTAGAAATCCATCTGATGATCTTGTGAGTTCTTATTCTTTCTTTCATTGTTTCCTCGTAGTCCTGAATGAGATACTGTGCTTTGAACCATATAGTGATATATTTGTCTATAGATTGATGGTTAAAATGAGCCAAACATTTTTCTTATAACCATGATATTCTATATGGGTACCTACCATAACCTGATAGTATAGGTACCGGATAACTTTATTCAATTTGGTTTGGAAAAGTGAGAATAAGTCAACCTCCATCGAGAATTGAAACTGAGATCTCAAAATTTCATGATTCTCGACCTACCCACTGAGGCATACTCTTGAGTGCGTTAAAATGAGCCGATCTTAACTATTGTTTTTTGAGAGCCTAAGTTTGTTGTATTTCACGTGTGATTCCAAAACAAACATGCTTTGACAGTATATAAGAACTTACTCACATCCGATATTTACACTAAATAAAAATAATATGCCTCTAATTTTCATTTATTCATGTGTATGTATATCAGTCCTGTTCCTCAGTACCAAAATTTGGAGCATGGGATGAGAAAGACCCAAAGTCTGGAGAAGGATTTACAGTAATTTTCAACAAAGTTAAAGAGGAAAAGCAAATAGCAGCTGCCAAGTTCCCTATTGTGCAGCCACATTCAAGCATACCTTCATCACATAATCACAAAAGGAATGCTAAATCAAAGGTTTGTATCCTTCTTCAGTTCTATTAAACATCTTCGTTCGAGCTATATACCGCATATGCAGTGTTACTCTGCATCCACTAGCCTAAACTCATGAAACAGATGTATGGGGATAAATATCTTCAGCTCGAGCTGTATATAGTAGGGGATGCAATGTAATTACTTCTATCAACTAGCTTAAAACTCGTAAGGCAGATGTATATAAAAGAAGATGTTAAGCTATTATAGTGGCGGATGCAATATTACTCTGCATCAACTATTAAAACTCATGAGACAGATCACTGATGTATATGAAAGAAGACAGATATACGGTGGCGGATGCAACCTTACTCTGCATCAACTATTAAAACTCATGAGACAGGTCACTGATGTATATGAAAGAAGACAGATATATATTGGTGGATGCAGTGTTACTCCGCATCTACTAGCTTACAACACATGAGACAGATGTATATGAAAAGCATATGGTAACTTTCCTTAGCTCGAGCTATATATAGTGGCGGATGCAATGTTATACTCCGCACCACTAGCTTTAAACTAATGAGACGGATGTATATGAAAAGCATATGGTGACTTTCTATAGCTCAAGCTATATATAATGGCGGATGCAATGCTATACTCCACATCCCCATGCTTAAAACTCATGAGATGAATGTATATGGAAAGCATACGGTGACTTTCTTTAGCTCGAGCTATATATAATGGCGGATGCAATGTTACTCTGCACCCACTAGCTTAAAACTCAAGAGATGAATGTAAATTGTATATGGAAAGCATACGGTAACCTCGAGCTATATATAATGGTGCATGTAATGTTACTCTGCATCCCTTAGCTTAGTTTAAAACTCGGAAGATGGATGTATATGGAACCATATGGTAGCTTTCTTCAGCTCGAGATATTTATAGTGGTGGATGAAGTGGTACACTATATTCAAGTAGTTTAAAACTCATACGACGGATGTATACGGAAAGTATATAGTTACTATCTTCAGCTCGAGCTGTATATAGAGGCAGATGCAATGTTACTCTGCATCCACTAGCTTAAAACTCAAAGACGGATGTATATGGAAAGCAGATGGTAACTGTCCTCAGCTCGAGCTATATATAGTAGCTGTGGATGCAATACAATGATCATGCGATGGATGAATTCGGAAAGCAGATGACAACGGGATTGAAGACATAAGATGGTGAATATAAAAACACTAAAGATGGAAAATATAGTGATCCACGTGTCCTTTTATGAAAAAGGAATAAAGAACTAAATATGTTTAGTAACTATAGTTGTAGTCAAAATGGCTTCACATTCCTTTATTTGTCTGAATTTACTATATTCTATGGTTTTGCAGATGTGTTGCTGTCTCTTTTGAAGTTGCTACAATGTAATCAGAAGGTTATGAATTCGAGCCTTAAAAACTGTGTGTATGCTGTAAATGCAAGGTAATGTTGCACATGGTAGATGCTTGTCGTCTGACTCTTTTCTGGACCCCGCGCACAACAGAAACTTAGTGAACCGGACTGCTCCTTTTTCACATGTTCAAGTGAAAGAAAAATCATATATTTATAATGTTTTGCTCAGAAAAGTGCATTAACTAAATATTTGCATTAATGTTTCTTGTAGTTGTGGAAGAACAATTGGTTAAATTTAGCCCAAAGTTTGGTCTTGTATATATGTTTGTTGATCTGAATATGGAATATGTTATAGCGAGAAAGATATACATCTAAAACAGTTTTGGTGAGTATCTAGACGTCTCGGGTTCAGAAACTGAAAATGAAAAAATTCTGATAAAAAATACTTTTTTATTTAATGAGTCTTATGCGACACAATAAATCCTAAGAATATCAAATATTTATTTCAAAAGACCTTATCCAAATACGAAAATAATTGTATGTTAACACATACATGACCTCGATATACTAAATTATAATAACAATTTGTCATGATTATATAATGTGTATAAATCAATTATGATTTAGCAATAAGTAATATATATGAAATACTTATGGTATAGAGTTGATATAAACATCTATATGCGAATAAATTTTTAACATAATTGTAATAATTTAAACAAAGAGTCCTCCAACGTAACGTTCTTTGCTGTTTGTTCTTTCGGTTGTTACAATTTTGAATTTCAAATTTTGAGATTATTGGATAACTAAGACATTTTTTCCAAAGATTCCTTTTTAGTCAATTCTGATAATAGTATCAATTATTATCCTAGACTATGTAAATAAATATGTAGAGAATTTATTTTGTTAAAAAGGAAATTACATAATTACAAAGGAAAATATAATGGAATTTACATACACTATGAAAGAAATTTTATTTTTTAATAGTGACACATTTATATATTTCGCATTATTTAACTTTAAAATTTTTATTTTACAAATTTCATAGCAAAACAACAATGTTAAAGACAAGTTTCAAAAAACTTATAGTGAGGCAAATGTTAGGACTTATTTATAAATTTTAAATTTTTTTATTTTTTCTAGATCACATATTAAATTAAAAGATTCAAAAAAAATATTTTCTTAAATTCATCTTATAAAAAAACAAAAAAAAAAAAAACATTTTTTCGTAATTAACTCATATCCCATCCATATTAACGGCATCGTAAGATACCTTTGAAATAGCGCCGCTATCTGTTATAAAAAGTAGCGTAACAGCTTCCCTCTATCATTTGCTTTTTCAAATTTCAAATTACTCAGCAACAAAAAAAAAACACTTTGAACATTTTTCTCCTCAAAAAGATGGAGATTGTATCAGGTCCAATTTCTTCGTGCTCGAAAGACGATCAAAAGATCTACCAAAATTGGTTCAATTTTGTCGATTACGGTTAGAAATACTACGCAAAAAAACTTGAATTAGTTACAAACTTCGTCACTAATTTGTCGCTAAATAGGATTAGCAACGAATGATTTTAATTATTAGCTACAAACCTTATCGCTAATTTGCTCGTAACTAATAGAAATTTGTTGCTAATTCATCCTTAATAGGATTTAGTGATGGATTTTGCTGTTTAGTTACAAAATTTTCTATCTATTTTGATACATTTTTTGTATGTACATTTTTTTGATGAAATGTTATTGGTTTATGGCTATGTTTTTGGCTTTGATATGTAGATGGCGATGGTCGTGTTACAGGAAATGATGCTACGAAGTTTTTTTCGTTGTCGAATTTATCTAGGCCTGAACTCAAGCAGGTAGTGTGCTTAATTGCAATTTTTGTGCATTTTTTGTTTTGTAAAAATGAAAATTATAATTGTTTATTTTGAATGTGTTATCACTTATCGTGTCTCTGTAAGGTGACTCGGTGAGATTAGTTTATTGATATAGAGTGAAGGGTGAAAACACACCTAAAATGTTCTGTTTTTTGAGTTTGATTCTTGCGCTTTCAGGTATACGGGTTACCTACATGAACTATCACTTGCTAATTATCAAAACAGATCTCAATTATTAATTGTCTGAGTTTCATATATTAACTTTTAGGTAGGAAAAGTAAACAATTAATAGTTAGGGGTGTATTTTAGTAAATAGTTGGTGATAGTTCAAGTGGAAATTCAAAATAACTTTGACCATTAACTGTTAAAGATATACACACATAGTAACATTCTCAGTCTATTCCAAAATAGTTGTTATGTTTGGCTTCTCAGACTTAATTTGACTAATTGTTAAAGTTAAATAAGATTAGAGTAATTTGATATTTTAGAATTTAAATTAGATACTAAAATTACTTATGATAAATTGCAACTTTTCTCTTATTTTATGTTGAAAAAATACATCTTGAAATGTTGGTTATACATTGACTCTTCAAAAGAAAATTGTGGCAAGTTTTCTGGAACAGAATGTATAATTGTATATGTTCGTTTTTTGAACTTCAGATTTGTGTTTAGTTTGTATATTTGTTATTATGTGTTGATTAGTAATCTCTTTGCAATTATTTATGTGTTGATTATTCAAATTGTCGCCTATTTAAGGCCTGAAGTCAAGCAGCTGTTGTTCTTCTATGCAGTTGTTCTGATTTTTGTTCCTTTTTTTGCTTTATTTTTGGTGAGAAATGAAATTTATGATTGTTTATTTTGAATCCATGATCTCTTTACCTTCTATGCCTTATTGATCATATATCCTCTGTGTATGGATACACACACACACTCTCGTGCCCGCACAGATACTGACATATATATGTATATGTGCATCTTTGAATTTCAATGTTGTGTTTCCTTTATATATTTGTTATTTGTTATTTATGTGTTCAGTAGTAACAACTAGAAATTCTGCCACTAGTTGTTTTGATATTTTGTAGCTTTGGTTAGTGCGTTTCTCAAATGATTTCTCATCTTAGAACTAGTCTTCTATTGACTTTTCAAAACCACTGTTAGATCTTATAGGCTTTTGCATCTGTTACTGTTATTTTAAGTTAAGTATAGAGGGTAGCAATTGCTTAATTTAAATTTTATGCAAGTGTCATTGGCTTGCCAACCAATGAAAATTGATTGTGCATTGCTATTTTCCTGCACAGAAGTCCTTCAGTGTACAATTAGTTTAAGGGAATATTGAGGTTTTTTATTGTTTTAAAGCTACATGACTATGTAAGAAGCTTTTGCTTGTTGCTGTTTGTAGACTTCTACATACCTTATGTCATACTGTTAACGACTAATTTGCAATATTTATATCGAAGGTTTGGGCAATCGCAGATTCTAAACGACAAGGCTTTTTGGGTTTCAATGAATTTGTCACTGCAATGCAGGTCATATTTGGAACTTACCTTTTAATCCTTTCTATAAATTATGTCTAAGTTGATCAGATAGAACCTAAATTTATTTTTTCTTCTATTGTAGTTGATCTCCTTGGCGCAAGAAGGATCTGAAATCAACTCTGATCTCCTTAGGAGCAAAGGTAATGCTTCTTGATCATTATTTCTAATCCATTTGAGCATTTAGGGTCAGGAGCAACAAGGTTAATTTAATCTAAATCATTTGAGCCATTTTTTACTGTCAATGTGTTAAGCAGAGGATGGGTTATGATCTAAATATTTCTTAAATGACTATGTTATGTTGATTGTTGACATTCATTACATGACTGTTATGTTGATGGTTGACATTCATTACATGACTATGTTATTTTGATTGTTGACATTCATTACATACACTTGAAAGTATTTACTGCCTAAGGTCTATCTGCTTATTGGGCTACTTGATATTCAAAAAGTAAAATTCATAGTGAACATACTTACTGGCATCAGTTCATCCAATAAAGATTATCCACATCTCACAGTCATTAGTGTGAAAGTGACAGATTAAGGCATTTCAGTTGTTGTTACAAGTTTTAGATGTATTTTGTTTAATGCAGTAATCAATTGGCTGTCATGGTGATGAAAACATCTGAGTGTGTTATGATTGACTTAATTCTTGTTTCTCTTTCTCTTGTTGATATCTGTAGCTAATATGGAGTTTTTGAGTCCTCCATCGATGGAAGGTTTGGATTCTTTATTGTCCGTAAGTGCTTCCAAAATTCCATCTTTTTTTCTTATTGGGAACTATAAGCCCTTGGTTATGTATGTTTCTTTTTTACCTCGCAGAAAACTAATGGATCGTTGATGAAAAACATGACTGTAACAAATGGTCAGTATAAAGTGTCATTTCCCGTCAATGATGCTTTCTATACAAACAAGAAAAAAATTGTAATCTGTCTTGGTTAAACTGCCTAACTTGTAAAAGCATGCAGGAACCATACAACTGCAGCCACAACCATCAATCAACTTCTTTTCCAGAAAATCTAGAAAGAAGGTGAGTTTTAATTTCATTTGGATGTTATTGTGAAATCTATCTTAGTTAGATTCTCCATATTGAGCTCTGTGTTATTTTCAAAATTTGTCTCTTTCTTTAGTAACTTGACTAAATTGGAGAACCAAAATTCCACAAAACCTTGTCCCTGATGTAGTGGTAGTGTCTTTACAACTAATTGACCATTTGGTACTTCCTCGTTTTTATTTTTGACCTTGTTTCTTCTCGATTTTCTTCAGATCCAGCCTTCTCTCACTGCAGTTACATCAGTAACAGATGGTTTGAAGAGACTATACAATGAAAAGTTGAAGCCACTTGAACTTACATACCGCTTTAATGATTTTGCATCTCCTACTCTGGTAAGTGGACGAAGAATCATACTGATTGTGTCTTAATAGTACTTTTCAACAACCTTTGTATTCATGAATGCGTATTATTTCGTTGTCCTAGACGGAGAGTGATTTTGATGCAAAGCCTATGGTCATGCTTTTGGGACAATACTCGACAGGAAAAACAACTTTTATCAAACACTTGCTAAAGTGCAATTATCCAGGTTGGTACCGTCCAATTTCTGTACTTCTATTTAATACCTGCCAGTTTTTACCTAATGTTGATTCTTCTGTTTTTTCTTTTCTTTTCGTTTTTGGTTGAAACAGGGGCACACATCGGACCAGAGCCAACAACTGACAGATTTATTGTGGTTATGGTAAATAGGGAATAGTAATTTTTTCTATATGTTTTACGCCCTTGGTTAAGATATATAGATCCTAGTGCTAATTGTAGTAGTAGTAGTAGTAGTAACACTGAGAGTCCTTTACATTCTTTCCTTTCTGATAAGGTTTTCACGGCAATACATCAGCAACTCAACTTGATTGTTTTAGGTACTAGTTTCTCATTTTAGTATCTTACGGTGATTTTTTGCTCAGTCTGGTCCAGATGAAAGGAGCATTCCTGGCAACACTATTGCTGTTCAGGCTAACTTGCCATTCACTGATTTGACAAAGTTTGGTGGAGCATTTTTGTCAAAATTTGAGTGTTCCCAATTGCCACATTCTGTGAGTCAATATCTAGCAATTTGTTTTATTTTGTCCTATAAACGAAGAATAATTGAACAATTATTCTAACTATATTTATTCCTTAATAGCTCGTTGACCATATTTCGTTTGTTGATACTCCTGGAGTTTTATCGGGAGAAAAGCAAAGAACACAAAGGAGTTATGATTTCACTGGTGTCATCTCATGGTTTGCTGCAAAATGTGACATGATACTCCTCTTGTTTGACCCACATAAACTTGATATAAGTGATGAATTCAATCGAGTTATATCATCTTTGAAAGGCCATGAAGACAAAATCCGTGTTGTATTAAACAAGGCAGATCAGGTTGATACACAACAAGTAAGATATGAGGATTATCAATGCACAACTTTCTTCTCATTTGTTTTTCTACTTCACAAGACGTTTTGACTTGATGCTAAAAGTTTCTTCTCGCCCTTTGGTTTTTGTGGAAGCTAATGAGAGTTTATGGTGCATTGATGTGGTCTCTTGGGAAAGTTCTGAACACACCTGAAGTTGTGCGAGTCTATATAGGGTAAGAGGAAGGTTTTTCTTTCTATGTTCTCTATGTTTCGATCAAAGTGACTAGATTACTTAGTGATATGCTTAGAAATATATCATTGGATAGCATGTCGATTGTAAAAGAAATGAAGGCAAGCTTATATTGCGTCTAATAAGTTCACACTTTGGGGGTTGCAGCTCTTTCAATGATAAACCTGTTAACGAAGAAACTGTTGGTCCTATGGGAAAGGATCTTTTTGATAAAGAACAAGATGACCTTCTTGATGACTTGATAGATATCCCTAAGAAGGCTTGTGACCGTCGAGTAAGATCACATCTTCTTGTCCATTGCCATTTTCTATTTGTTTAACCTTGGGTACCACAGATGGTGTAAAAAGACTTCTTATAAGTTTTATACTATTTCAGATCAATGAATTTGTCAAACGTGCCAGAGCCGCTAAGATCCATTCCTACATTATTAGTCATCTTAAGAAGGAGATGCCTGCATTGATGGGCAAGTCCAAAACACAACTGAAACTCATTCAGAATCTTGATAATGTATTCGAAAAGGTCTCTTTCTCAACACAGTGTGCTTAAGGAATCTCTTCATATTGCAGAAATGCTTATATTGTATTCATATTTGTGACACAGGTCCAGAAAGAGTTTCGTTTACCAGCTGGCGATTTCCCAAGTGTGGATCATTTTAGGGAAGTTTTAAGTCAATACAACATCGATGATTTCGAGAAGTTGAAGCCTAAGATGATCCAAGGTGTGGATGACATGCTCAGCCATGACATCCCTGAGCTTTTAAAGAACTTCAGAAATCCTTATGAGTAAAGCTCTTAATGTTGCACCACTTCAAGAAAGTTTGAGGTTGAAAATATTTTTGAGATGAATGGTGATTCAGAAAGTTTTATCTTGATGTATATTTACTGAAATTTCAAGCATTGTGAATTTGAATTTCATTCGTTCAAAGTTGTGGTAAATTGGCAGTTACATTTTTTTGTAATCTTCATTTAGTTGACAGTTTTTCACTATACGTAACTCTTGTAGTAGTGTCTATGTTGATTGAATTTCTAAAAAATATTAATAGGTATATGTTAAATTTTTTAAAAGTAGCGTATTTTTTAAAAATACAAATAAGATAGGATTTTGATGCATTTGAGCAACATAGGTGTTAGGGAACATGTTAAGATAATTCTATCTTTGGAGACTTGAATAGATAAGAAATCACCTAGCATATTTATTTATTATAATTCTCATTACATTTTATTAAATACTAAGCCATACTTTTGATTTTAGGAATATACCGAATTAAATTGTTGGACTATTATTTTAAACATAAATTTGGGACTAACATTTAACTTTTAATTAGTTGAGAATTGAGATGTGCAATGAATATTCATTAATTATGTGAATTCTTTACCATTTTCCTTATCCCTAAATCTTTCTT
>JBDJHY010000007.1:6295121-6307661 GCA_039654485.1 Withania somnifera
GATTGATGTTTGTTTTTATATATTTTTTTTAATTGTTTTGTTTTATCCTTACTGGGTGTTTCATCATTTCAACATTTACTATAAAGTTTCTGTGATATTTGCATATGGGTGTTTCTAGTTTGATCCTTTACTGTGTTTTACTGCCTAACTTGAAATGGTTATGTTGCCAATTCAGATATTTGTTGATAATGTCATCATCTCTTGTCATGTTTCTATGAATTCTTCATTTGTGTGTTTGTAATTACTAATTTGATCAAAGTTTGGTCCTTTTTTGTGTTTGATGGCCTATCCTAAAAAATGAATCTTTGAAGAATTCCATATGTATATATTAGTGTTAACATGCTAATATGGTTGGTTGAGTGAATCTTCAATTTTGCTAAGAATTGATTTTATTGCGTCTTGTAAGTTTTAAACTATAAATTGATTGACGGCTTGGTTATTCATTTGTTGTTTTGACTTGAGGTGTTCCTTTTACAGAAAAATGTGGATGAAGCAGTACAAAAACTCCGTGATAGAGGAATTGAAGTTTTTGGATTAGTATGCCATGTGTCCAATGCACAACAAAGGAAAAATTTGGGACAAGACCATTCAGGTATGTGCACTGGTGTGTTGAACATTCAGAAGTTTGAGTTTAAATGTATGGTATATTATCTACAAGATACTAATGAACTCTCTTTGTGGCCGATTTGGTATAAAACGAAAGTTATTGAAACTGAGATATGCATAGGTATTGATTTTATTAGTGCCTGAATTGCTAAATTTTCTGGTGTAAGAAACTAGTTAACTGAAGTATACACAGGAATTAAATTGATTGGTGCTTGAATTCTTGACTGGATAAATTTTCTGGTGAAAGAAACTAGTTAGCTTGTATGTTTTTCGAGTGTGAGCAGAAGTTTCTTCTAATAATGTTGGTGTCCAGGAAAGCTCATGTGCACATCCACTAGTCCATCTGCCTGCTTCGAATCTCACCAGCACTGACCACCGAGACTTAGACAAGAAATCACATAAAATGTCTTTTTGTGTCTATTAGGATTTGACCCATGGTCTCTGAGGTTTGTAGTTGCATTCCATCATCCATTACGCCATATCCTTGGGTTTTTGTGTGAGCATAATATTCTTGAGCCAAAATAGTTAGGTTGTGACTTGTGAGATATCGAATTGTAGAAACGTTGATTATTTTCTATTGAGATGTTGTCTCTCATCATAGATGAGCAAACTCTTTGTGTAAAACTGAATGCCTAGATATGCTTTTCCTCGGTTGCTCTTTTGTCAGGAGGTTCATAGGCGAGTCTAACCGTTTCATCATATTAGAGTTGTTGTTCACTTTTTCAAAATGACTACTCTCCTCGTTGGTTAGAAATGGAGTCCTTTGAGGAATCATTTCCATTAGAAGTTCATGGAGTATCTTGGACATCTCGTTTAGACTTGTGAAGACGTTAAATTTGAGTTCAGCATCTGGTGACCTGATAGGTACTTTCAGACCCTATAAATCCTGAAAACAAGAACTACGAGTAGTATATTTAAACCAAGGTGGTTCAATAGTATAATATCAAGTAATTTCCAGAAGCATGATAAATCCCCATGTTCCCTTGTTTTAATCTTCTCAACCATTAGTGAAGCACCTATTAAACTTTAAATAAAAAGTGTGTATGGTGACGCTATAGCACTTAAAGGATACTATGAACCCTGACAGCCTTTTGTGGTTTGATTGATATTTAATCACATTGGTATTAAGATAGATCAATGATTTTACAGATTGAATCGGACTTCTATGATAACACAGTTGCTCCGCCAAAGTGTTGAAGTCTCCACGATTTCGATTTTGCTTGTGAAATTTTCTCTGTTCTTCATCTTAATGATACTCAACCCGTGCAAAAACTTTTTAGCTTAAGCTTTCGACAGGGTTTAAAATTCTTAATTTCGCTCAAATTTTGTTATTCACGACTGAGGATTCGTTAATCTCTTGGAGATCAAAATTGTTTCTTTGGGGAGTTCTTTTTTCCTTTAACCATTTCCTTCTTTCGGGTATAACTTTGTCTACTTTCAAAGTGTGAAAGATAACTAGAGAATTCACTGGTTTATTCCAATTTCGCTAATTGGAACTTGTCATTTTCCAGAAATACGGGAAATTAGATGTCATTGTATCGAATACTGCTGTAAATCCTACGGTGGATGCAATATTGGAAACTAAAGAACCAGCCCTTGACAAGTTGTGGGACATCAATGCGAAAGCCGCTATATTATTATTTCAAGTAAGTCATTTGATATGAATAAATTCTTAAGAGAAAAAGGTTTGATATTCATGTGTGCCTGTAGAAAAATTAATCGAGGAATTAAGAGTATGCTAATATTTTCTTTCTATCACATGTTACTATTTATTCTAGATTTCTTTGTCTCAATATTAATTTTAGGTGTTCGTGGCGCTGCGCCTATATTTTACTCTTTTAACCACTTTTAGGATGCGGCTCCTTACCTTCAAAAGTGTTCCTCGGTTGTTATAATATCCTCTATTGCTGCTTATAAACCATCCACTTCTATGGGAATTTAAAGCGCAACAATAACAGCCCTTCTCGGGCTGACCAAGGTACTTATTGTGGCATTATTGGTATATCAAGTGACTACCTCCAATAGGGCATTTGCATAAGTGACTTTTTCCGGGGGAGCTAGTTAGATGCTGTCCCGTTAGCCTAAAGCGAAAAGGTGAAATTAAGTTTACTGAGTTAACAGGGACAAAATTTAAAGAGCGGCCTCAAAAAAAGCCATAAGGTGAATATTCTCAAATTCCTATTATTTTCCTTCTCACTTCTTGTGGACTTTTTTCAGGCTCTTGCGGCTGAAATGGCTCCCAGTACTCGTGTAAACTGTCTCGCCAGGTTTTGTACCCACACATTTCGCTAACTTTATCACGGGGAATGCTAATTTGGTTAGTTCGTGTTACTTTTGGATCGCTTATCTCTCTTTGGTTAAAATATCTGATCGCGAGTTCACAATTTGTTCACTGGACGCTTATTGTCTTTTAGAGGAAAGAACTTGAGGCTAAGACATTACTCAATAGGCTCGGAACAACACAAGACATGGCTGCAGCTACTGCCTATCTTGCTTCAGACGATGCTGCTTATGTAACTGGAGAAACTCTTGTAGTTGCCGGTGGAATGCATTTTAGACTGTAGCATTTTGTTATAGTTCCTCCCCCGTCTTTTTTAATCACTTAGTGCTTCTCCATAAGAAGACAGTACTATGATGTTATGAATCTTTTTTTTTTTTTGGATGGAAGTGTTAAAAACTACACCTAAAATACAAAGGGTACTATGTTCTCCCCTTTTGATGTTTTTGTTTTCCTTGCGATGTATTATCAAACTGCTTGTAAAATTTTTTTATTTCTAGTTGAGGTCGAGAACAGCCTCTCTATCTCTAGAGGTAGAGGTATGCGTATACTCTAACCTCCCAAGACCTTATTTATAAAATGACGTTGATTATGTTGTTGTTGTTATTTAATGAAGCATTCTATATTGGTGCTATTAACAATACTTTTTTCATTGTTGCTGGTTTCTTACCACAGACAGATATGTCTACCAGATTATGTACTTGGACACTTCAATAATGTTGACAAGTATGTGTCCGATCCTTTAAAAGTAGTGCATTTTGGAGGATTTGACATGGGTGCGGCAACATGTTTGGAGAGTCTGAGCAACATATAGTTATAATATCTTTAATGGGACTTCTTAACATACTGAATTACCGATGTATTTTCTCAAACTGGCTCGTCTCTAGGAAAAAAAGTGCAACAAGATTCACTAATCATCCATCAAGACAAGAATGGCAACAAGTATGATATACAGTAACTTCAGGGGCAGCAGCATCTGCAGGGAGTGACCAACAGCAATCATCAGGGGGAATCGGCACTTGTCGTCTGATGGATCCTCATCAGTCACCATAGCCAGGCCATCAAAATCACAGTCCCAACTGTGCTGGTTCTGGAGCTGATAGTACATGTTAAAAGCATAGGAGGCATTTCCTTCCGTGCTAAGATGGTTACAGGACGAGCCATAGCCCAAAGCCGTGCAATCTGAAAGGCTGCACGCGTAATCAATGTTTTTTGGTAAGTCTTCTGCATTATCTACATCAACGGTGTTTCCTGGTTTTAGTATACACCACCTTTTGTGCATATAGTTTACACCTTCTACTGCAACCAACCCTTTATCCTTCTGCATCCTCCCGGATAAATCTAGCTCGTATTTAGGCTTTCCGTCAAATTCAAACATTCCCCAATGCCTCTCAAAGTTACCTGGAGCAATGCTTTTAGCATTTTCATCAATGAGGCTAAATAGATAAGCCTCTATCCTTTTGCCATTCCTAGCAGGTGTTCCTTGTCCACTCAAACAATGTTTGATCAATCCTTGGTTAAATCTCATAGCGTTTTTGATATTAGCATGCTTGTCTCCATCTGTTGGCCACCCTACTTCTCCAACTACGATTTTCATGTCAGGGAAACCAGCTTTCTTCAACGACCATACAAGAGTATCGAAATTGGCATCAAACACATTCGTGTAAACATTATCGCCATCCCTGACAGGCTTGTTTGAGCCATCAAAAAAGGCAAAGTCTAATGGAAAATAGATGTTTCCATAAAGACTGAGGAAAGGATAGATGTTAACGACGAAAGGGGCATCATTCGAATACAGATATTGGACAATCTGGAGAGTTAAGTCGCGTACTTCTGGCCTAAAATCACCTGCTGATGGTACCTGATTCGACTCAGGGGAGTAGTAAATGTCTGCATTGAAAGGGATAGTTGCTTTCACCTCTGCCCCTAATCCAGCTTTGTTGATGGCTTCTTGAACATTTTCTACTGCTGGTAATATGTACTCCAGGTAAGTCCCATTGTACGTTCGGAGAAATGGTTCATTTCCCACTGCAACATACCTACATTGATTTGAGAAATGCTACTCGGAAATTTTGCAGAAACCTGTATTTAACTAGTGCATATATTTTGATAAAGGAAATTAACAACCAAGAAACCAACGGAAGTTCCATCACAACAGATGTGGAGTCGGTTCTTATTGTCTTTGGTTCCCCTTCCCTTTGCTGATCTCCCAATGGACAACAATCCCGAACAAGTTGGAGTCGACTATATGAATTTCAAGTGACTATGTTTTTCTATTAAAGGTGTGGTCGGTCAAAATATTTTGAAAAATATTCTCGAGGAAAACAAGTCTAATAAGTCTTAGTGGAAATAAGTAAACCAATTTCATGAGAGGCGTTCCAATTTCCACACTGATTGTTTCCTCCGCACTGTCCAAACATCCCACCCCCGTAGCTCCTATCCCCATCACCTCAACCCCATAGCTCCAATCCCCACAACCCCTACTCGCCACTTCCCACTCTTACAGTGTTTGCCTTGATTATATATAAATGCTTCTGAAATAATATTTTCTGTTTACTTACTAAATATGAGAAATAAGTTAGAAAATCACTTATTTTTTGTGAAAAATTTTCTTCTTTTTATACCAAACACACCATTAAGCTCAAGAAAAGCAAAAGCAACGCCTATGAATTTGGATAACCTTGTGGCACATTGTTGAATCTACTCTACCCTAGCTAACAACAACAATATTCAATGTTATTTCACAAGTGTGAGTCTATGGAGGATTATGTGTATGCAGTCTTTCCCCTATCTTCCAAGGTAAAGAGACTGTTCCCAATACCTCAGCTGAAGCAAAGCAAAAGACTACAAGAAATGATGAAAACTGAACCTGATTTTGACTCCATTAGTATAAGCATAAGCAGAGACATTAACTTCAACCCAGGAAGTAGCAAATGAAGAATCAGAACTCAAATCCTTCAACATGTAATTTGGAATTGCAAGCATAACTTCAATATCAGTACCAACTAAAGCATTCAAAATCACTTCATCTGCTTCAAACAGTTTCACTTTATTGAATCCATTTTCAATCAGCATCTTCACAACACTATTTGCAGGTAACTGGTGAGTTGCCATTGTACCCCAGTTCACTCCGACACTGCCTAAACACCTTGATAACACACACATAAATGCAACTCCAAAACTATATAGAATCAAGAAATCACCAGTCTTTTTACTACCCATTACAATATTTTTCACTTTCCTACAACCCCTTCAGTGAATCTTGAAATATTGTAAAGGTTGGGGGGAGGGGGGGGGTTAGGTCACAGGGGAGTGAAGAGAATATTGATTCTGTTATTCAGTACAACAGCCATTTTGCGCGGCTTCAAAGAATTGTCAGAACAATGTAGTAGTTTGTTACTGTTCTTTTTCTTCTTTTTTCTCCTGGTTAATTTGATATGAAGAAAAATGTTTTTCGTTGAAAATATTTTTTATAGTTGTTACATATCGTTTTATAATGCATCAGATTATGTTTAGATAATTGTATCATCTTCCGTCGTTGCTTTCGTTATTGCGCCAACAATCTTAGGATATGCTTACAATATTAGAAAGAAAGTGTAAGACATAGAGTTATAATTAAAAAGAGGTTAGTGTACAGGGCAAATTAGAATTATTAAATAATAAACACAGGCAATATGGGGGGTCTCAGGTTCGGAACTCTCTACATACTTTGTCGGTCAAAGTCATCCCATGGAGCATGCCTAGTACAATTTACCTCTTTGTGTGATTTGAAAACTATTACATTGGAGTAAGATTTACCCTGTGCACCCGAAAAATAAAATGAAAAGCAAAAGCAAGGAATATACATATATAAACATAACAAGTTTACATAATGTAGCTGGATAACAAACTAGATATGGAATCTACATTTGATACAAGCAGCTTCGCTGCTCAAGGGAGGAAGGCCCTTTTTTTCTCCGCTTCCCTTTAGGAACCTCTGCTAGGACATTAGAAATACACACGACACTAAGCTTCAAACATCAAGATGCCTGCTTCTTTCTACTATGCAATTACAAACAGTTGAATATTTGCATAGGAGCGAAACAAGGTGCATCTTTGCTAGCCTCGTGTTTGCCATAAGTCGTGGAATAATCAAAATTGGTAGTATATACCTATACAGGAATTACATCGGTGTTCTGAATATCATCACAGGTCAAGATGAGACCTTCTACATAGATTGGAAGAAGACAACGGGTCCATTGACATCCTGTTGAAAAAGGATCAGCTGGTGGAACAATCATTAGCACGTTGTCTTGGCGCCTTATAACGCCCATGACACTTACGGTGCTGCCTTCTTTGATGTAACTGTAATTTTCAAGCAATCGGCAAGAACCTAAGTGTCGGGATGCTCTCACAAGTTGGAAAAAATACATGATTAACGCTGAAGAAAATCAACTTACCCTTCTTTCAGCCGCATTAAGCGGTCATCACTTGAGAGGTTCCGATCTGCAAGCCATCTTACGAAGTTGGGAGACAACTCCCTGTTACTCCTTGTAATATCAACAACTGTTGTTGGTTTTACAAATGGCGCCATCTTTGCTCCATAGCCTGCCTTCACAAGTGCTCTTAATCCAGTCTGGAAGTCTGATATATAGAAATCGGCAACATATTTCTGTTACCAAGAGACATACAAAAATCAGCAATGTATGTAAGTTTCTCATTAGACAATAATCTTTGGAGTCATGACCAGTACATAATCCTGGGATAAAGGGAAGAGGCAAGTATCAATTGTCACTACTCATTGTTGACGTCTTAGAAGTTACTTGTACAAAAGCTTGGGCATTAGAAATACAAACAGCACTATTTCTGAATACTAAAGCCTAGAAGTTGGCACGTGATGTTGGTTACAAGACTTTTTGACTCTATGAACTCACACTCAAGTTTTTTTGTTCAGGCTTTAACATAGATAATCCATGGCCTTTTATGCCCTAAATCCAAAATGTCATCTTGAAATATATAACTTTATGGAACCTCAACTATTCCACCGAGTTCCTAATACCTCCCACAAACACAGGTACCAGATATCCTCTTGGAAGCATTTGTATGAACTTATGACAAGGATGAAATAAAACAAGTGTCAAGATTATTTATATGTATGCCAGCGTTATGTAATACCAACTGTTGTACTTGAAACAGAGACTGCTCACACCAATTGACACCGACACCACACGACACCAAGTACTGGGACCAAATCCAGAAATGCTCAAATACTTGATATGCAAACGAACCTCCGAATGCCTGCGCCCCCATGAAAAGCAACCATGTCTAGGATGTGCAGATTTTCCCAAACAGCCTTTGTATTCGTGCAATTCTGTAGAAGCATATACACATCTTGGTATCCGCTGAAAAGAAGTTTCAAGAGGGATACTGCCACAAGTAACAACCTACAAAAAAAGTAATTACTCCCTAAATAACATCCCTAAAAGTATGAAGAATTTGGAATGCAAGATATTAATGGGGGGCAATGGATGGTTGACCACCTCAAGAAACAAAACTTGAATACATTATGGTTTGTTTTCACGGGCTCCTCAGCATGAATGGAAGTTTCTTTTCTCAATAAATACTTTCATGAATAGGATTTACAAGGAATTCATCAGTAGTTTAACGGTGAACTTTTGATAAGGTAGCATAAAGGTAAACTCTCTGTGAGTTCATTTTTTTCCTTTTGAGAAGCTAAAGTAATTTATATCTATTAGAACAGCACAAAGCATGTGCCATTAGGACCGTACAAAGTAGCAAAGGAAAACAACAAAGTGTCCGCTGTCTAATCTTGTACGGGTTCTAATGTCTGTAGAACTGTTTCATTGATACCTTAAAGGAACATTATAAAGCAAATCAAACTACAGGCTGATCTTTTCCACATTTACAAGCCACTTAGGTGGGACATGGTCTAGAAGTCCACACCACTAAAAGCTAACAAGAATTGTTAAGTTTCCATCTACATCCCAATGAAATAATATAATTATAGCAGGTAGCATCATCAACTCTGTCATGCTCCAAACATTAAAACAAAATAATCAATTGTCACTATGTTACAAAATTAATTTACATGAGAAAGACTTAAAATGTATGGAACTAACAACATCAAGGCATTAGTTATACATTGGAGTAAGAGTCGATCAAGATAGAACATTTTTATCTAATCCAATATGTTACTTCTCACTTTTCTAACGATATTGACAAAAGAACTCCACAAATGTTAAGATTCAACTAAGAGCTGAAACAGGGAAGAAAAGATTATGGCCAGTAAAAATTATTAATATTTTGATAAAAGGAGAAAAATTGAGAGGAAGTTCAATAAAGGGGAAAGGCTTTCTTAAAGTCTGACTAAGAGAGGCAGAATGGGTTTTTATTAGACAACCGTATGCATCCCTTATAACAAATTATTCTTATAATATAAGTTACTTACAGCAAAGTGCTAAAGGATGTGTTGAAAAATATCGTATAGTCTGATCAATGAGAGGCGGGATGCATTTTTATTAGACAAGTCCAGAAGTTCCTTATAGCAAAGTGATAAAGGATGTGTATAGATGTAGTGTATGCCAGACAATACTCAACCGCCTTAAGCTAATTATTTGAAAACATAAAATTACAAGTACGGTTGTCATTTGGACCTCCAGTGGTTATAATTGAAACAAAAAGGCTCCATATTAAACATCAAAGCCAACTCAAATTTTACTAAAATATTATAGTTGGTTCCTACTGCCAGTTATTTTTTTTAAGATTGGCTCCTACCTTCGGCAAGTCTTGAGATTCACAAGATGAAGATTTTGAGCAATAAGTATGAGAATCCTTCTATAAATGGTATTACAAAGTAGCGATTATTTTGAGTAATATTCCTTTCACATGTGATACACATAAGTTGAAAAGATACCTGAAGTACTTATGACATTATCTAGAACTACAATTTATAAACATATCGTATTAAGTTACTGGTGGGAGGCAGCAGGTATCACGTGGAACTAAGTCAAGGTGCGCGAAAGATGGACCGATTAAAAAAAGAAATAATGCATTAAGATTAGAACAACCAGTTTGAAATGTTATCAGATATGCAGAAAATGATCAAAATTTACTTATTAGACCATCCCATGATATCGGCTAAACAGTGCAACTGGCTAGAGGGGTTAGTAAGGATAAGAAGAGCAAGAAAGAAAGAAGCACAACTTCTCCCTGTACTAGGTAGGATAGGAATCCCACTGAAGGTCCAAAGGAAAACAATAGATATATTTTGGATAAAGAAAATCAAGAGATAGTTTTAGGAAAATTCTTCCTCCAACTCAAATCAAAGCTTAACACAGATCCCACAAACACAATCAAAGTCATTCCACACATGGTCATCGTCACCTCCAAGGACAGTATGGTAAATTGCAATCTTAAAACTTTAATCCAAAACATACATCCTACTAATCAACCATAACTCCCACCTAATGACCAAATCATTCCTATATTTAATAAAAGAATTGCGCATTTCAATATCATCAACCAAATTCAACAAAAATCAAATTTAAATTCCACAAAACAAAATGCTATTATTATTTTCTTCTGTCTTTTGGATAGTTGTGTTGTCTGGGCTAGCTTGCACGCTCCAAAACTAATTTCACGGGATAGGGAATAACTGGTAAATGACTTAGACCACGTGACCGCATGATCACATCAAAAGATAGCAACTTTACCAATTAAGTAAAAGCTCCACTTCACATATAGAAAAACTAAAATATGAATCTGAAAATTACCCCAGTAACCTTCACAAACTGTCCATCAACAGCACCTCTAAGCTCAGCATCCGCATATCTTCTTAGAAACCCCACCAATCCTCGTTCTTTATACGCGTAATTCCAAAGTAAAATCACCATAACTGGAGCTGAAACTCCACCAACACCCACCAAAATCACCGACTTCTTCACTGCCGCCATCACAAAACCACCCGCCATTAAACCCATCAACAACACTACAGCCAAAACCCACATTGCCACTCTCGATACCTTGAACCCCATTTTCACATCATCACTTAAACCGGTCACAGCTGAACCGTAAACCACTTTCTTAAACGAACTGGCCAGTTCAAGCTGACCTGAACGACGACCAGTACCAGAACTCAACGGACCGGAAGTAATTAAACCTGTAGGCTGAATTGGACCGGAGCCTGATGAAGATGATTTCTTGGGAATTGAGCTATGACCCATTTGGCCCGAATTCGACCCGGATCGAATGGATCCACTTGATGAACATGATCCCCTTGCAGCTGATTTGAGAATTGGTGGGCCACCCATAACCATGTGGTGGTGTTGGTGGTCCCCACCAGCTGAGAAATCTATACCGTACATTTTTCCGAGCTCACCGGACTTCTTGACGTCGCCGCCGGTATACGGAACGGCACGTGATGCAACGGTGAGTTGCTTTTCCTTTTGCTGTTCGGGTCGACCCGATACGATTAACCCGCTACTTAACTGGTGTGACCCGGTTCGAGAACCCATTGAAAGTGAGAGCATACAAAGTGAAGCTGATGAAAGAGAGTAATTTTGATCTTTTTGGAAACTCAAAATGAAAAAGGGAGGTGATGAAGTGAGAGTGGAGAGTGGGGGTTGTGAAAAGACAAAAAACGGACATGGTATAGTTGTAATGACATTGTATTGTATGTTTCGAAAGCTTGAATCTTTCACCTCTTTTGGTTTAAGGTAATTTTATCCATTACTTTCAGGTTTCTTTTCAACAAAAAAGTATTTTTTGATGGATAAAAGTTGAATAGGAAGTAATATATGTTGATCATATCCATAGAAAAGTTTTGCACTTTGCGCTTGAAGTTGTAGTATGTTTGAAGGTTTGAGATAATTTGTATCATATTTGATGTTAGTGTAAAAGTATTAAAA
This sequence comes from Withania somnifera, assembly GCA_039654485.1. Classification (NCBI taxonomy): domain Eukaryota; kingdom Viridiplantae; phylum Streptophyta; class Magnoliopsida; order Solanales; family Solanaceae; genus Withania; species Withania somnifera. The sequence goes on from JBDJHY010000007.1 coordinate 6,306,912, forward strand.
AGATTTTTATCTAGTTTAAGAGGATATAAAGAAATTATTTTTGATTTTTCAGTTATCATGTCCATAATAAATGTCGGATAGTTAAACATAGTGTGAAATGATAAAAACCTGCTTCTTTAAATCGAATGTCATGAGTTTAAATATTTTATACCAAGAAAATCTTTGATAATAAAGAACTCTTGTTCTTTAAACTGAAGTTTTAAATTTTAATTTTAGACACACAATAATATTTTACATTCAAAAATCGAGCCAAAAAAAACTCATAAAACTGTATAATTACTTTTTTCTAGAAAACTTTTTCAGATATTCAAATTAATTTAATCAATAAATTTTGAATACAACGAAGAAAAAAAAACATTAATAATTTAAGTAGTATAAAGTTAAACAAATTAACTCCCGAATGAATTTCTTCAACACTTTGATATAATTAATCATAGTACAGTAGTACATATGATTAGAAATAATTAAAGCTTAATTAAACTAAACATGGTATATTCATCTCATGCCTGCTTTACCTTTAATAATAATGATAATAATAATAATATTACTAATTGCTAATAATCATATAATAAGGGGTTATTAATAATACAAAGATAAACATGTGATTAATGATATTGACGTGTGTCTCCCTGTCTATAAATAAATAGTACAACATGTCCTGTCTTTTTTCAATCTGCTGTTTCCTGACCGGGACGACCGGTACTGTCCCGGTCTGGGATGTACCGGGACGGAACGAACAGGACGGGACGG
>JBDJHY010000007.1:6334521-6344729 GCA_039654485.1 Withania somnifera
CCACCCTTGCCAGCTAGTTGTCAACCAGCACTTGCACACCTCATAAAACGCTGCTGGGCAGCGAACCCCTCAAAGAGGCCAAACTTCACAGATATCGTTTCTGCTCTAGAGAAATATGACGAATGCATCAAGGAAGGCCTTCCGCTGACTCTCCATTCTGGACTAGTCAGCCGAAACGCCATCCTTGAGCGGTTCAAAGGCTGTGTATCCATGAGTTCATCTGTAATTATACATGTCTGACTCTTTGTACCAAACAATAATTGTCAATTTGTATTTGATCATCAACGCCTTTTGGTTCTCTAAAAGGTTTAGAAAATTACAACTTGTATGTATAATATTAATGTCTAGTTATCACATCTGATGTAATCCATGTCATAGGATTTTTTTTAACATTATTGTGAATGGTCTGCTGGTGGCATTTCATGTATGTGTGTACCTATCTTTCCTATCAGTGTAAATGGCTGTTGCTGAGTGGTTGAATATCGAGGCAGATTTAGAATTTAAAGTTTATCGATTCCTATAACAACCTTAAATTAATATTGTGAGTTCACCATTATTTATTGATACAACGGCATATCAAGTGTAATTCATAAGCAAGGTTTGGAAAGAGTAAGATGTATGCGAACCTTCTTTGATGACATGTGTAGCATGATGCCCGAGAGCAGTAAAAGGGGTGGTTTCCGATAGACTTTTGGCACATTCACATTATATAAGTAGGGTTTGAAAAGGTAGAATGTACGCAAATTTTACTCTTACCTTTATAAATAGAAGAGGTTTCTAATAGACTTTCGACACAACAACGCATTACCAAAAAAAAATAAATAATAATAACAGCAAAATTACAAGATAAACACGATCAATAAAGCAGAACAGTAGTAGAATCTTAGAATCTTGTACTACTAAAATACCATAGAATCATATTATTGTTTGATTGGCTTATTTTATTTTAGGTGTGCCAACCACACACCATTATATAGTGCTACAATAATAACCACACTTCAAGCAAGCAGAGGTCAGTTATATATAAATTCTCATTGTTCATATTACTTCACGTTTCATGTAAATTCAATCCCGAATTAATACTATAAAAAGAAAAAAAAAAGAACTATAATAATTCAACTTCAAACAAGTCGAAATCTGTTACTCATAGTGATGGATTATTAAAAAAATCATATTGGCTATAATAAGTCAGCTGCAAACAAGTCGAGATTTGTTAATCGTAATGATGGATAATTTTTTCAAAAAACCATGTTAACTATAACAAGTTAGCTTCTGGGAATCTCTAACTCGTAGTGATGGATTATTAAAAAATAAAAAAAATTGTTAACTATAATAAGTCAGCTTCAAACAAGTCGGAATTTGTAACTCCTGGTGATGGATAATTAAACAAAAATCATGTTAACTACAATAACTCAGCTTCAAACAAGAAAAAAACCATATTCACTATGAGATATTGATTCATAGATTAAAGATGATTTAGTAGAAAGACATACTTTTTTAGGAGTTGGTAGACTCTTTGAGTTAGTTATAAGAGTTGTTGAGTGGTTGGATGGACTATTTTCAGACTATTCTTGATTAAAAATAATATTATAAAATTATTTTGTTGTATAATTGAAGATTGGCTTGTTTTAATTTGAGTGTTCTAACAACATCAATTGTTTTATTGTGCATTGCTTTAATTAATTAATCTGTGTTTCAATAATTAATGTTTTATATTCTTTTCGAGTTTAAGTGTTTAAACTAACACACTCCCCCGTCTCAAAATAATTGTCAAATTTTCTTTTTTAAAAGTTAAGAAATATAACTTTTTATCAATATTTTAAGATTTTTTTTATTATATTGAAAAAAAAATTCATTACTTATACAACTTTTCGTATAGTTTATAGATATCTAACTTTTAATTTTAAAATATTAATTTAATTTAATTTAATTTAACTTTAAGAATTAGTTAAATTAACTTACAAAATTCAAAATATGACAAGTATTTTGAGACGGAGGAAATATGACATGAACAGTAAAAATGATTTTCATCATAAAAGATGATATAAATGACAATTTCTAACCAGTTAAATTGCTCTGACAATATAAAGTTTTTTAGACTATAATAACAACACCAACAATTACGAAGACGATGATAACAACATACCAGTGTATGTTATAAGTGAGAAGAATCGTGTGCATGCAATTCAACTCGTACCTTGTATAGATAGAGATGTTGTATCCAATAAACTCTTGACTTGAGTAGAACACATTAGAATTTAGCATATATGAAAAAGAAATATAATAGGAAAGAAATCATATTGAAACTGATGTAAAAGTAAAAAATAGTAATAACAAAATAGTATGATAATTAAAATAAAAAAAGCAACATGAATTAATCAGTAAAATAAAAAAATAAGATAGTAATAATATTGATAAGAAAACTATATATAAACAACACACTTGATTTATCATTGACATTAACCATCTATCCTAATCTTTCTACTTAGACTTATGTCATCAATAATCTATCAAAGTATATGTAAGTTAAATTTAAAAATATATATATCAAGATTTTGGGATGGAAGTACTACAATTTCAATATTGTTATTGACTTATTTTCAATAGTAAGAATTGTTGAACAACAAGTTGACTCTACTTTCTTTGTAAGTTCTCCACTAAGACCAGTCTTTAGGTTTTATTTTGGACTTGGTCTTTTTCTTTTTTAATTGACTAATGATATTCCTAGACTTCCATTAATGACTTTTGCAATCTTTTATTTATTTTACTTTTTTGCAATTATAAAATACGTTGAAGGTTTTTTGGGTTGTCTCCATCTTTGATAATACTACATATTAGTCTAAAAATGATGGTAATATTTTATGAATTCAATTTTTACTATTAATATAAACAGGAATTATCAAGGGTCAAATTATGTATCTATATTTAGTTCTATTATAACTATAAATCTGCCATGACTTATCAATAAATTTATTAGCTATATAAAAGCTCAACTTAGCGACAAAATTTAGAAGTGATTTCAATATTATTTTTTTGAAGTATTTTAAGATTTTTAGTATTGCATCATTCAATTAGATAGGAACGAATTGGTAAATATCAATAACTCTTGAATAGATTATCAGAACGGTGTTTTAATTATTATTATATTATAATTTAATTATTTAAATTTAAAAAATAAAATAAAAAAGAATAAGTCAAATAGGTGAGGCAAATTTTGAGTAAAAGCTAAGAATGGTAATCATCATGAATTCAAAGGTGGCAAACAAACTCCCAAAAATATTAGTTGATCAACTAGATGTTTGACCCTATTTGAAGAGCTTGCCTTTGACCAAATTGGAATAACGTTCGGTAAAAAGATTTTTCAATTTTGGTACTTGTTTTAGAGTTTGATTAATTTATATTTATATTAAATTTACTTTAAAAATAAAATATTTTTATTAAAGACGATTCGACCTTAAAATTCAAATTTTCGTAAGTCTTTAATTAAGAATGAAGGAGAATTTATCATATCAACCTAAATAATAAAGTTTTTGATATTCTAAAAGAATTACCTCATGAATTGAGGAAGTTTTAGCAAATTTTAGAGTTTGATGAATATAAGCAATAGTAAATTTTTTTATTTTTTTTTTAATATCCTTTCATTGTTGCAAAAATAGCTATTTGATATTCGAAACTTATTAATTCAATTCTAAATAAGAGCGAGTGAATGAATCAACTATCCTGCTACATATTTCTTTTTATAATGTTATGCTACGATAAAATGAATTAACGAATGAGGTTGTTTTAGTTGTTATAATATTCGACAATGGTATAATTTTGTAATATGATCTAGGACAGAGCTAGGGACATTCTTCTTAGTGCATTTGCCCGTCGGTTTACTATCTTTTATCTATAGTTTAAAATACATACATACATACAAAGCAAAGTATGTGGATTTTGATGGCCATAATAATGTGAGTGACTGATCACACATAATTTTTACTATTTAATATAAAAGAAGGCATATGATCCATTAGAAATGATGTATAATTAATTCAAATAAGTCCAAGTATAATTTAACATTTATTAAACAATATTAATCTTGTTACGTTCATAGTTTGACTTCATATCACTAAATATAGTAACCATATAAAGCTAGAAGAATAACATCATTGCTTATGTGATTCAATAGTTAATTCAGTCATGAGAATGAGACTTATAATTAATGGTATTTGTTTTTAGTGTTCAATAACTGACGTGATTATACGTTAGTAATATAAAATATATCCTTAATTATAGAAGGAATTAAAGTGAAACATTCAAGCAAAAAATACGTCTCCAAATGGTAGAAAATGTTTTTTTTATTTTTTTTTTGAATATTAGTCATAACTCATGTTCATTCAGTAATTCTACCCTTTTGTCATTTTCGGACCTCGTTTCTTATATTATCACTTTTTCATGTTATATGATAGGATCCCTTTCGATATTTAAAAGAATCTAAAATTCTTAAATATTTTTACTAATTTGGAGGAGTACTTAAACTACTCAACATGAAGGGACCATTTTTGTTATTAAGTTGCTCCAACGACGATCTGCATATAATTCAAATAAAAATAGAGATTTTTTTTTTATAATGACTTTCGATTGTTTGAATTATTTTTTTATTGCTATGGTAAGATATTATTATGAAAAATATATTACAGTATATAAAAGTCGATTTTATAAAACATGGGTTGTAATAGTAAACTAAAAGTTACTGTAGAAGAGTATTGTTATAGAAATTTTTAAATGTATAACGTGTCTGTCGTGTTCATACCACTAAATCAAAAAAAGAAGTTGTATAAAAAGAAAGAAGAAAACTAAATATTAATAAAAAGAACAAATTCCCTTGGGCTAAGGTTCAAAAACAGAAGAATAATAAAAAGGCAATTTTGAGTCTCTTAGTGCTTTATAATTTAGCTTTAATTCATGTTAATGCTTTGTTGACATAACTTCTTCTCAAAACAAAAAACATAAATAGCAATTTTAATAACGATTAATTTGAATTTATATGGCATGAAATAAATTTATTGAAAGAAAAAGTGCTCGATTGCAATACACATATTTTTGGGGCTCGTTTGTCCATGAAATTTGAAAAGAAAAAAGTAATTTTTACTTTGGCAGGAAAAAAAATTGCATTTGAAAATTGGAGTTACGTTTAGCTACGAATATAAATAGGAGTTGTTTCTGCCTTTACGTGAGTGATTTGAACTAAAAATAACTTTTTCCATCAATTTCAGATGTGTGACATCTAAAATAGTTAAGATTAATAAAATATTATATAAGCATAGTTAAAGTTTAATCAATTTTGCCTCAACTTCAACTTTATTTTTGTAGCTCATTAATATCGATTTATCTTTTACTTTGCTAAAAAGGAATAAATATATTCTAAAATAAGTCAACTTGCAAATAGGGTTCAATCAATAAGATTCTCAATGTTAATTGAAGAGCAATACTGAGATTATTTCAAGGATTAGACAACTAGCATTTTCGTTTTTCCTCCAAGTGTCCCTAAGAATATATTAACTAATATACTATTAATGCCAAAATTGCATATATATGTATGATCATTATATACACTCAAACTAAATAACGTTTGATTTTCACTGACTAACTATTCTATTTTCCAAACTCCAAAATTTTATCAAAGTTGAAGGAAATTTGACCTTTTGTATGTTTTTTATGATTTTTTTAATAATAATAATGTTTTTATCAATCTACACACATGTCGATTAATTTTATAATATATATATATATATAATCATAATAATATATATATATCGATTACTTTAAAAAAAAAAAAAACTCAAATATCATGTAACGATATTCACCGAAACTCGAAATCCCATAATATTTTTACCCATTACATTTTTATATAAAAGAAAAGGTACATAATGCACACAAAAAAAGACCAGGAACATGGGTGTCTGAGTCATTCCTAACAATATGACAAAATTTTGAAAAGTATCCTACTTTGTTTCCTCGAGCCAAATGAAATATAAGGAAAAAATAAACATAAAAAAAAGTGTTACTGTAATTGTTTTGAATATTCAAAAAAAATTAAAAAAATATAGCAGTATTTTTTCAAGCCAAGAAAAAGTTTTCAACTTTCTCTATATCCAAGAAAGAAATTTCAAATATGGCTAACTTTCTTTTTTTACCTTTTCTTATTATTGAAAGTCCAAACTTCAAACCGTCCATGGATGACCTAAAATTCTCCCCCTTTTACCAAAAAAAAAAAAAAAAAAAAAAAAACTAATATTCTCCAAATTCACAATTATTGTAAGAGTGGTTATTTACCAAAATGTTCCTTTTTATTTATTTATTTATGTTTAATTACTATTGATATCAAGACTTTAAAAGATAAGTTGTATAAACACGTGACTTAAGACAAATATCATTTGTAAAATAGAGTGCTGATTAGTCAAAAAAAAAGTACGTATTTAAAAGATATTGATAGTGGAGATGACAACATTTAAATGGATATTCAAACATAAAAAATAAATAAAATATGGTTAGAAACGAAGTAATAGGAAGAAAAATACAAATGTTATTGAACTCCATTTGAGAGGGGACCTAAGAATTGTATAATCTCTTATTTTTCGTTATATATTACAATCCATAGCTTCAATTATTTTGATAAATTTGTTGACATAGAGTATTATTTTTGCAAGCCTACTTAAAATATAATTTTTTTACAGCAAGTTTACCTAAAATAATCTCTCCATCCGCAAGTAAACCTACTTCATCACACGCTATCCTTTCGGAAACTTACTGAAGCTGATAATTCAAACTATCAGTATTTCACATTGTGAAGTAAACTATCAAGTAATTTACAATGGCACAAACCTAATATATTTCTTGAAATTACTTTGAAAAATTATTCTCCTTAACTTAAAACTACACCATAAGCAACATCTAACACAAGCAAAATATGTTCATACACAACGTAAAAATAACAAAAAACCAATGAAGGTGAGACTGATCATTCAAAAATACTACCCAATATTTTACATTGTGAAGTAAAAGGGTATATTTTACAGACCCAAAAACAACAGTTAAAGTGGAAATGGAGATGGGCAAAAAAAAAAATAAAATAAAAAAAATAAACCAACCTAAAAATATTTTCTTGAAAATTACCTTCCAAAAGTTATTCTCTTTCTTTTTTTTTTTAGCTCCAAACACTCCAAATTTTTTCACCAAGGTAACTCACAAACTTTCTCACAGAGCCTTTTTCTCCACCACTGGTTTCTTCTTCATCACCATCACTACCACCACCGCCGCCACCGGAAGTTCCCCCCACCAGGTCAGACTGAACCGACCCGGACCCAACATCCGACCCGTATACATTGTGGTTCAAAGATGACTCTTTTAGCTCATTTGAAGAACCAACATCACTAGTAGATGACCCGTTCTGTTTCAAGCTTGACCCCTTTTTGTTTCTTCTTTCTTTTTTACTATTTTTTCCTTTTTTGCTTTGCAATCCATCTTCATAAGCATCAAGTATTTCATGAATAAGTTGTCTATTTGGTGAAGAATCCCATTTCACCCAATAACTCATGTAACAGCTGAAGCAGTAACAGTAAAAAGAAGCCACATGGTCAGCACCACCACTAACACCGCCGCAAACACCACCACTAACGGCAGTTCCACCTCTTAAACCACCACCGGAGTTTTCATAACCTGAGCTGGGCATGGCTGACCTATTCTGGGTTGTCCTCCTATTGCCGTAAAACTCCCCGGAAAATACCTTGTCACCACCACTCACGGCGGAGATACCTTTCGAACAACCACTGCCGGAGTTCTCAGAAGCTGAACTGGGTGTGGCTGAGTTTTTGTGGGTATTCCTCCGATTTCCGGAAAAGCGGACGGAAAGTTCAGAACCACCAGAAGAGGCGCCGGCGACGGAGGATGGGGATGAGGTAGGAGAAGCTGTGTTAGGAGGTGTAGACTTGTAGGTAATCCTCCGATTACCGGAAAAATGACCGGAGAAGTCGTCGGAAGAGCAAGAAATGAGATAAGCTAAGACTTGTTTATCTTCATGAGATAAAGCAGCAGCAAGAATGAAAATAGTAGCAGGTAATGGTGAGAGATGGTCAGAAACTAAAGAAGGAGATGGATGAACTGTGCCTTTTCTATAAAGTTTCTTCATAGTTTCTCTTGATAATGGAATAAAGAAATGGAGAGTTTCTTCTGTTCTTGTTGTTGTTGATTGTTTTGAAAGTGGGGGTAGTTGAGTAGTGTGGGTGGTGTAGAGAAGAAGAGTAGAGAGAATGAGGGTTTGTGGGGACTTTTGTAGAGTTTTTGGTAAGAGAAAAAGGACATAGTTATTGATGACATATTTCTCAAAGGCTTAGTAAAAATAAAATAATACCTTGTGCACAAATATTTTTATTGTGAACAGAATTGAATAGAGAGTCTATTATTCATAAAAAGATTTTTTTTTAAGATTTAAATTTATAACTTTTTAATTATATAATAATAATTTTATTAATTATTTTAATATTAATAAATTAAATTTATTTAATTAAAGCTTAATGTATTTGTTAAGTGGAGAAATTTTTTAAATTCAAAAATTAATGTTAGAAATAATTGTGATTAAATAAGTGTATATGATCTTATTTCTATTTTATAATAATAGAAATGTTATTTTGAAAAATCCTACACTCAAGTAAAATGTAACACAATAAGAAGAAAAAAAGAATATATAAGAAAATAGTAACAGTAATAGATAATATATAATTGAAGCAATAATAATAATAAAATTTAAAGATTAAAAGTAGGAAAAAAAAATATACTAATTTCACTTATAAAATATACTAGATAATGTGACTATCTATGGAGTAACATTTTTGCTCTAATTTATAATTTTTCTATTTAGAATCATGTTAAACCGTTCAATGTGTTACAATGATATAAGCTGAATTTAACTTTCTTTTGTTCTTCTTGAAATTCCAATAAAACCCATAACCAATCTCTGTCCTTTGAATAAATATTTTGAGATAACTTAATCACTATATAATAGTTTGTAAAATACATAAAAATATAAATTATATTAAGCAAATCTATAAAAAAATTCACTAGTCAATCACTTAATCATGTCGTTACACAGAATTTAATTTGACTTAACCTATAATATTGAAGGAGATGAGTCCCATGGGACAGTGTATTTTGGACTGAGTTTAGAGCATCAGACTTTTGAATGGTCATTAAGAAAGACGAGACTCCTGGTTCGACCCTACAAATGTTACACAATCTAATTAGCAATCTTCTTTTTGCACAACTCACTTTCCAATGAACAAATGCATTAAATGTTACAACAACAACAAATGCATTAAATGTTACAACAACAACAATTTTTTTTTTTATCTATTACTCTCATAATTTTATTTTACTTGATGTTTACAAAGGATCCTAATATATAATTTATGAAATTTCAATATATTTAATTATAAAATATATTATGTATCTATTTATACATTTAAATAATTTTATTTATATTAATTTTATTTTGTAATAATACTTATATTAAAAATAATTATTTTATTATGTAATTTATCAAATTAAAAAAAAATCATATTTTTTTATGAGTATAATTAAGGGTAGTAAAATCAAACCTAACTCGCTCAATCTATTTAAATTTAGAAGGATTATTGACTCATTCATTAATTTGCTCAATTCGTTTTGATCCGGTTTATTTTTAATTTATTAAAAATTGAGCCATGTAAAATTTTATTAATATATTATAAAAATATATTTTTTTAATTTGATATGTTATATATAATCATAATAATAAAAAATATAATTTTTTTAGGTATTTAATTATTTTTTAAAAAAATATCGTAAAAATGAATAGGTTGGGTTATAATCCGTTTTGAATCCAACTGTTTTGACCCAAGCATATTTGGGTTAGATTTTGATCATTTTGTTATCTTGATCCATTTTAATAGGCTCAAATTTAACTCAACTCGCTCAATTTACCCTAGTAAGTTTAACTTTTAAGTGAATTGAGTGTGTCCCAATCGATTTAGTAAATTAACATGTCATTTACCTTTTCAAACTTAGGTGAATTAGACCAATCATATTATTTATGAACTTATATTGTCAACCTAACGTGAAATCTCATTACAAAAATTATAAAGATTGTATTTGTACTCAATATTTATAAGGCAATCTATATAAAACACTAT
>JBDJHY010000007.1:6387460-6398085 GCA_039654485.1 Withania somnifera
GCACAGCAACACGATAGGTCAAGCCGAACCTAGCCGAAATAATGTAAGATGGGGTAACTTGTGAGATACCCCGGATACTGCTCATCGTGTCGGCAAACAAGTTGCAACGGACCAATTTACTACTTTGAAAAAATTTGCTCAAGAGCATCAAGCTCTGTTCCAACAGTGGTGTAATGATCAGCCTAACGCACAATTCTAGGGGACCATTCCTCAGGAACCTAGACAAGAACCGGAAGAACAGGAGGAACTGTATTCAAGTTTTACTGAATCAACTAATTTCAAGGAAGAAAATCCTATTCACAAAAAACGAAAGACGATGAGGACAGGGGAGCGACATTTGGATAGCGATTCAAAAGATGACCACAGTCCTTTCCGAGGAAGCAGACCCGGTAACAGTATCCAGACAAATTTTGTCAAAAAGGATCTGGATAAGATTCTTGGATTTGATGAGGCAGGGGATGTGATTACTCCATTCTTAAAGAAAATAATGGATACTCCCTTACCTGGAGGCTTTAAATCACCCGGCATAAAACCATATGATGGAAGCACTGACCCGAGTGATTTTCTATCTCAATTCAAATTCTAAATGATGAACCGTCGGTGTAATAGGGAACACAGGTGCAGGGTGTTTTCGGAGTTCCTGGTAGAAAGAGCCATGATATGGTTTGATGACCTACCCCGGAACAACATTGCTTCGTTCTGCCAACTGGCTGAGTTATTCTATGCTCGATTCTAACAAAAGAAGAAAGTGGTAAAAAACTCAGCAAACCTTTTGGATGTCAGGCAAAGGGGTGATGAAACCATTAATGTATACTTAGAATGTTTCATAGAAGAAAGTCTGCATATTGATCATAAGACGAATTAACTAGTCATTTCAGCTTTTCCGAATAGCCTTCAGCCCGGTTATCTTTACACCGAGTTAAAGAGGCATCCTCCACAAACGGAACAAGAATTGTTTAAAATAGTACGAAACTTTACCACAGCAGATGAGGCTAATAGAAAAAAATGAGAAGATGGAAAAGTTAGAAGCTAACTAGGAAGGCCCGTATCAGGTAACGAAAGCTCATAAAGCAGGTAGCTACAAGTTAGCAAGGTTAGATGGTGTTGAAATACTTCGCACATAACATGTAAGCAATTTAAGATGTTTTTATCAAGAAAATTGAGAATGTATTTTTTATATACTTCTTTTTTATATATGTTTTGAGTCTTTGCAATTTTATACTAAAATATAATTTCGAGGACCACCCCGAGACAATCTCAATATTAGGGATGACCCTGAAAACATCTCAGTAGAATACCGAGCCGTCATGATATAAACCGACCCCGAAAAAGGGTATTCAATTCGGCAATAGCCGCAATAAAAGAGAATTAATATTATCGATTTGGCATAGTGACCAAAAATAAAAATAGTAAATCGATTTCAAAAGGAATCGGTTCGGTGAAACGTCGCAACATTGCAAATGTATACAAATTTAAGTAGAAATACCATACTGAGAAAATACAAGGCCGATCTAAAATACCGGTAAGTAAGGTTTATTTTTTATACAAAAAATTAAAGGCCTATACATTATCTATTCCTAGCTACCCTATATGGTCCTCTCCGGGGTGGAACAGGAACAGTTGTTCTCGAATCAATCCGGGGTTGAACTGGAGAGATAGATATAACATTACTCCGAGGTTGACCTAAGGTGGCATTAGTAGGAGACGAGGACCCGCACCTGACAGCAATGAACTCTATTATATCCGAGTCCGCATCTACAGTACACGCCTTTAGCTCAGTTATAAATAACAGAGCAGGCTGCTGGGAAATGAATTTCACCCAAGGCATCTCGGTTGGCCGATTAACGATTGCCTTGATAAAATTATGTGTAGCTTTTGTCTTAGCCTCTGGGTTATATCCAAATCTGCTCAGGACAGGTAACTCAGGATAGGCGGTTGCCACTTCATCTAAAGCCACTGTCCGAGCAACGGCAACTATAGAATCCCTATTACAGGAGGCATATTCTGAGAAAGTATTCGTTGTAATGACCTTCTCAAAGAATGCCTTAGCAAAAGCCCTCTGTTGACTGACATACTCAGTCTTCAGGAGAGCTAACGCAACCTCTGCGGCTCGTTGCTTTTTTTGGGCCGCATTTTTCTCGGCTTCAGCAGCTTGGTCTCTCTCCTCCGCAGCTTATAAAAAACCTCCAGCTCTCTTCACTTGCTTCTTTCCCTGCGAAATTTATCTTTTACCTGACCCACTTTTCGGTCCAGGATGGAAGCAGCTTTGGAGAACGCTTGAAAATTAGAAAAGATCAGAATTAAAGAAGAGAAACATCGAAAACCAAATAAACTAACGAATACACTCCGTTATAAGTAAAAACAAAGTATCGGACCCCATCCCTGATATAAATTGTTACAGATACTCCTGCATACATAATTAATAATACATCGATATAAAAACAAGAAGAATAATCCGGAAGAAGAAATAGCCAAAGAGGCGTAAACACACATTTTGGCTCCTGGAAGGGGGACTTGTGTAGAATAATGATAGAATAATAAAGTATCATAAATAATAAATTAATAGGTTACCATAAATATAATAACAATACAATCTTAATCATAATAACGATCGTGAAATAATTAGGCTCCATCAATACAGCAGCAGCAGCGATTACAAAACACTTAGCAGGAGTTATTCGTCAGGAGGAATATTCACTAAATGTGACAGTTACAAATAAGACCTATAAAGATCTCAGAAACCTAGAGACAAATATATGATTATATCTTGAATATAAATTACTGACTTAAACATCGGAGATCAATTCCGAGGACCACCCCAGACTTTGTTTTACAGGTTATCTCACTGCTTTTGCCTTACCACTCTAGTAAAGAAGGTTCTTGTATTTGGTGTGTCTATTATATTTGTTTTGGTGAATTCTTAATTCATCAATCACTAAACTTATTTTGTTATAAGTTTTAAGTATCACATAATTATATTTGACGGACAGCATACATTTTACTTTTCCCGGAATTTATTTTGTAGGAATAAATTGGGTACAGTTATTTTTGTTGATTTTTTAGTTAAATGAAATTATTTAATGGATATTTTGCGATATTTAGGTAAAGTTGAATGATTTTCTTGTCAAAAAAGATAGTTTAGAGATTCCTGGTGATACTAGTTAGACATAATTGGGTAAGTTTTACACAATTTTATGTAATAAAACAAAAATTAAGAGATGATTCGTAAAATCATGTTGTTGTATTTTATATGATATTGATTTATGAGAGAAAATTTAGGCATCGTTTCAACATTTTATCTAACTAAATCAGAGTGGCTCTAATTGATTTGGTGAATTGAACATGTATGTATAACTGATTGCTTATGTATGAACAGTATGAGCTGCTTCGTAATGAAATAAGTAGTTGGTGAGAGGCTGAAGCCTTCTTTTCTTGGTTCATTTTATCATATGATTAAAGCTCTTATCTTATAGTTCGGCACGGTGACTCACATTTAAATAATTATTGTAAATAAATAAAAATATTAAATAAATAAAAAATAAATAAGTAAGTGAGTCCTCATCGACCTGAGAGATTTCAATCACCTACCAGGCCTTTTATTTGATAGGAGAAAGAAGAGATAAGAAGGTCTAGTAGAACTAAAAAGATGAAAGACTAGAAACGATATATGTTATATCAATCACACCAAATAAAGTCCCATTTCACTCACAATCATCATGTGATCGACTAACATTTTGCTTTTGCAAGAAAGTACATGCCTAAGTAGTAGAGTACATTTTTGACTGTTTAGTATTCACGAGAATTGAGTAAAAATGACACCATAGGTAACATGGATGTTTTCACTATTGAGTCAGAGCTATTGAGATGGTTGACTTAAAAAAGGGTCCAAGTTGAACATGTATGTGTTAATCATTTGTGTTCTCTTAGTTACTACACGGAAATTATTTAAAATCTGTAGATTAATACCACCGATTTTTTTTAAAATCACAAATTTAATTTTAGGGCCTCAAAAATTCTATACAAACATTGTGATCCCCGAGAACGTATTTCCCGTCATTTATCATGTTGTAACGGATGAAAATATATGATATTCAGCAAAAATTTTCGAAATTCCATATTCCAAAAAAAATTGTGAATTATTACTCGCCGAAATCCTCCGAAGTCAAAACTTTCTTGTTCTTGAACCCGAAAAACGCCTATACAAATGTCGTGATCCCCGAAGCCGCATTCTCCGTCATTTTACAAATCCTCACAAACGAATATATAAATATCTAGCAAAATAACCCTAAAATCTCATATTCCTATGTATGTTTTGTATTCACGAAGATGATAAAAAATGACACCATAGGTATACATATTCACTATTGAGTCAAGAGATACGGTTATGACTTAAAAAAGGGACCAAGTACATGCGTAAATCATTTGTGACATCATTAAACATTTTGAATGGAACTAGAGGACGGATGGGATGGAGCTAGAAGGCAATATACGAATTCGATCAAATCTAATAGTTTACTTTAAACTCTATTTTATGTAATAAAATTCATTAAATATATAAATTTTAAATTAAGAACTCAGTTATTAATTTTTTAAAATCGTCAAAATAAAACTCAAAACTCATAAATTAAAATTTTAAATTCACCAATGTACTGGAACATTTTGATTTGGTCACTTAAAAGTGACCACATATATATAAAAAAGAGAGTTAGATTATGTATTCATGTGAACTCAAATAAATTTTTATTTAAATTTTATGTCTATCTATTAGGAAATTCGCCAAATATATTTAGCGGTAACCCAATTATTATTATAGCATTTACTTAATATCATTATAGCAACCCATAAATATTAAATTTTGAATCCACCCGTCAAGTATTGAATAAGATAAATTCATTATGCACGAGTGATTGGTAAGAAAAAAAAACCAAATATATATAGTCATAGATGCGGAAATTTGAAGACGTAGTGCTTGTACTAAAATAGTGATAGTAATTGATTTATTTTTTTCTTTAGCGTAATTTAGACATAGGCAAGTTCAATGAACTTGAAATTCCGTCCAGATTCATTGATTTTCAAGGGATGATATAAAGCTAAGTTCACTTCTCGTAGCTTCATTATAACAATAGAGAAAAATAATATAAACATATTAATAAATAAATAATAAAAATCCATGATTGCATGTGACCTGATTTATGGACCAGTACCTATTGGGAAAAACAGTCCAAATTAAATGAAGTGGAAATTATGTATGTGCACAAGGTTATAAAATATAAAGTCATAAGTATATTAAGTGCGTTGAGAATTATGAGATTTTAGATTTAAATTTTAGGGAAGGTACAAGTATCTCTTCCCGTCTGTTATAAACTTTATAAAAATTTTTATTTAATATCTGTTTCGATAGAAATAACAAATATCATAAAATTAACCGTGTATAAGCTGATTCTGAGACAATTATATGTTGAAGCATTTGGCTAAAAAGTAAATCATATAGTATGAAATAAGAGTCCATCCAGGAAAATCATCTAAAAATTCATTAGGATAAATAGTAAATACCATAGTTTAGTAAAATATTGTTAAACCTAATATTTCCCTTTAAGAGTATATATACTTATTAAAATGTATGCATGCTTAGTACATACGGGATATACAATATAGATATGAGGTTAGTCCAATATAGCATGACAGTAACTATATCGACCAATAATTCTATAAGTGATTTGTTTCATCTTCCTTTTTTGCTATATGAAAAACTTGTAAGTTCTCGTTTTTTGGTTTATGCATTATCTATTTCATATAGATTTAATTAAGTATGTGTTACCTCGTGTACGTTATCGAGCTTTAAGATGTATATTTTCCATCCTAGGAGCAGCAAGTTAGATCCCACAAATTACTACTCCCACTTTTCAATTTTAATTGTCACACTTGATTTTTTAGAGTCAAAAAATTAAGTTTAACGTAAATTTCGGTATGTGAATTTTTAAATTTTTTGAAATAAAATTTATATATTTAGAAATTACGTAAAAAGTATTATAAATCATGATAATTAATAATTTAAAATATTAAAAGATATGAAAAAATGACAATCAAACAAGACTCAAAATAAAAAGTATGACAATTAAAATTAAACGGAAGGAGTAATATTACCCTAGTGGACCTAGTACTATTTATGTGGATCATAAGTCATAACACTATAGAAGTGCTTCCTAATTAAATCCCAAAATGTACTCAAATTTGATTTTAGAAATCTTTAAATTGTTTCAAAAGAATAAGATATTTTTACTTTTAACAAATATCATTTATTCATATTTAAGAAATGAGTGTTATTAAGTTGGTTTTTTATATTTATTGTATGCCAAAATTTGTGTCATTTCATTAAAGGTGGAGAAGCTATGGAGGATCATCAAGCACATCTGGCAAGAGCTAAGGAAAATCTTATTTTTGCATAGCTAAAGATCAAAGCAAGGTGTCATTAAACGTTTAACATGAGACTATCTCACGATAAATTCTTAGGTAGAAGCCCACGAGTTAATTTGATATTTCCATTTAAAAATGAAATAATTGTTTAGTAAGTCAATTTTTTTTAAGTGATGCACTTTTTAGATAACGTATAAAAATATATAAGTTATTATAAACTTTAGACGACAATCTAATATTTTATTTGTAAGATAAAAATGAGAACTACTAAATGTACAAATATTCAACCTGGAGTCCTTAAAATATACTAGTTCATTGTATTGAATTATTTCATGCACTATAAAAGATCTCTTGAATATTAAATTTCTGACTTCATAAAAATGATTTGATTTCTTTATTTCTCCAAATATATTGATCCCTATCCACTTAAATTTCTATCCGGAGATAATGGTAAGGTTTATATGTGTATATTGATCCCTATCCACATAAAGTTTAACTATGCAATTTTTTATAATTCAATATCAAACTTATAATATTGATGTAAGTTGTACTTGTTCCCTCAGTGATCAGCCCTATTGCTGTTTCTCTCTTTCATAATCTCATTGACCTTTATTCCAAAAGTTTACGATAATCGATATGATCCATGCATGCATGAAGTACCTCACTTTCACATTTCTACATTTATTAACATATAGAATTTCCTCGGATCTTTAAAAAATTTACTAACAGGTTTAGTAAGCTGATTTTTTTTTTTTTGATTGCTAAAGCAACTAAGTTTGTATTTGTGGGTGGCTGATATTGGGAAACAACGAATTTAATTGTCAATCGTTCAATCTTGATAAAGATTATTATCTACAATAAAAATTAGATATCATAACCAATTTTTACCATACTATTTATGCTATTCAATTTTTGCAAAATTTATTAAAGTACGATATCTTATGTTGATATATTAGTCACAACTTGTATATTCCAATTTAGAGGGTGATATAGTCTAGAGAAGTTTCTTGTTTCTAGTTAGCTCTCATCACTTACTAAGATTCAGGATCATAATCTTGATCAATTACAAGTGCCATCCTTGATTCAATCTTTTTCTATAGAAAATTAACATTGTCATTATTATATTTGCAAATAATAATAATAAATACTTATAATGTATTTATCTAATAATAAAGCATATATTATTCTCCTTTCCTTATTAATCCTATTTTATGCAAATCAGAATTAATCAGATTAGAATATCAACTACTTTGTTTTAATAATAAAATCAAACTAAATTATGACAATAACTAAGCCAACACAGAACTTACAAAAAAATTATTTCTTCTCTTAGGTCCTTCCGCTTTTTAAAACATTTAAATGCCCCTCTACAAAATCTAATTAACCCCATTTCTCACCATTAAAGTATCCACCATATGACAATTTTGTAGGGTTTTTTTTTTTGTATCCAATTTTCATGTTAGTATAAATAAAAACATATATATATATATATCAATTATGGGTTCAAATCTATGTTATTCTCAGCTAATAAGATTCAGAAATTCATCAACCAAAAACTAAAAATAGTAGTAGTACTAGTACTAGTACGTTTATTCATGAGGAAAATCTTTAAACCAATGGTTTTTAGATTCACCAAATTACATAAATAACCCTAAAACTATTAAAGGGATTTATGTGTCTTCTTCTTCTCTATGCCATGATCAAGTGAATGATTCCAATTTTTATACACCAAGAATTAGCTTTTCATCACCAGAAGCCATGATGAATAAGGACTTGTTTGGTAATCCAAGAATTAGTTTTTCAGAAAGAGTTAGAAAATTGAGGTGATTAATATTATTGGTGAAGAAGAAGAAGAACAACAAGGGTTGATGAATAGAACACAAAGTGGGAAGTTGAAGAAAAAGGTTACTTTTAAGTTGCCTCAAGAAGAAGATGATATTAGCATAATTTGTTCACCAAAAGAATCTTTTGAAGAATGCTATAAATATTTATGTAATTAATGATGATCCTTCCCCCTATATAATCTTGTTGTTTCTAAAATACTTGCATGCGTATATAGTTGTAAAATTTTCCGCTTAACGAGACAAATCATTAGATTACCAATACTTTCAGAGTGTAATCATGATTATCACTACATTTGAATCGAAGAAGAGACGGCTGTTGAGGATGTCCATAAGTATTTCTTCGTGAAAGTGAGTTGCCATGGAGTAGATAGAAAAGAAAACGCGATCAGACAATATATTTCAAATATTAAACAAATCCAATCAAGAGACTTAGAAAAGATAAAACCTGGAGGATTTCATGATTATTAATTTCAATCTACTGTTAACTAACAAATGTAGTAAATTAGAAAATTTGAAGTGGATGAAAATAAAATTGCTTAGGCAATTGGCTATAAAAATGTTTTGTTTATTGTATATTCTGCTTCCTCTTCGGTTCAACTTTGTAAAGTTTACCAGTATTTGCTTAATAATTTTACCTTATTCGACTTGTTCTTCTTCTCTTGTGTCATCTCCATAATTAAAGGCTTCCTAGGGTTTCTCCGATATATAATTGCTAGTAATATATACTTTCCTTGTCCCATATTAATTAGCTTCTTTTTTTTTTTTTTTTTTACCGGCAAGTTAAAAATTATAAATAAGAATATTGTTTTACTAATTCATCCGAAAATATGGGACACAAGGAGTAGTCTCAAATGACTGATTGACCCCGTTCAGGTTGGGTGCCTTGGGCATGTATGTACGCGTATCTTCTCCTACTAGTTAAGGTTGTTTTAGTAGTTCATGAGTTCAAAATTCGCCTAGTGTTTTTATGTTCAATCTCTAACACTACATTAGTATGTGAAAAATCCTAGATCCTTCAACTGCTCCTCTTTATAATGTAACCAGTGAATGAATTTGTAAACTCTTCTTAGTTCGAAGCTTAACCTGTTTGAAATCCTAGATTGTTAATTTAGTTGCATCCAGTGGGGTTTTCGTGGCCAGCCTCCTTTAATGAAAAATTATACCAATTATGTATAGTACAAATTATTTTTTATGTATATTGTAGTAGATTTAAATCCCCTTCGATCCGCTAGCTAATTCATGTGTTTAATGGCATCTTCGAGTCAATCCCGAATGAAGTATAAGTCAGAATTTAAAAATACTTCTGCTGTAAATGCTGCATGTTTAATTCCATTCATTAATCGATTTTCCTTGTTTTTAAACTCGATATTACTATTATACTTTCTGGAGGATTCTTTATATAATTTTTGCATATATTATACCAGTACGGATCGATCTCCTATTCCGCAGCTCAAGAGAGTTTAGTGGAGTTGAGAAACGAGGAAGATTTTGCATCGTGTGATGTAACGAACCCGAATGTACACGAACGGTTTGGATATGATCTCTCTCACTCGGAGAAGGAATCAGGTACTTGTGCTAAGGGAAACACGGAGAGCTGAAAAAATGGGCTGAAATACCTGTGAAAAAATGGGCTAAAGAGCAAAACATGGCCCAAAATGTTGGATCAATGGCCGTAGATAATGGGCCTACATTTCAACAAATTTAAATGGGCTTTCCTTCTTTTTGGGCCTTTATCCGCAATGGGCGAAAGCCTGACGGAGCAATGCTGCGTGGAGGTAGAAGGCCCAAGGAGGGAAAGATACTTCCCTTTTGGGCCGGTTGTGGGCGAGGAGGGATTCGAACCCCCGACACCGTGGTTCGTAGTCACGTGCTCTAATCCTCTGAGCTACAGGCCTCACCCCTTCTCCACTGGATCTGTTCTCGGGAATACCCTCAGAAAAAGTCCCTGTTTTTTGTTCCATTTTCAAGTTTTTGAACTTATGAAGTCTTGTTTCTATAGTGGACCAATTCGTTAACATATCGCCAAGCCATTTTTTATTCACATAATGACACCGGGCCCTTATGGAAGCCCACCCCGTTTTTACTTCAGTAAATGAAAAACTTGAATCCCCATTCGATTCACTGGTCAAGAGAGCACAGTACGATGAAAGTTATAAGCTATGTTCGGGGGGAGTTATTGTTTATCGTTGGCCTTTATGGTAGAATCAGTCAGGGGACCTGAGAGGCGGTGATTGTCGAACCATACCACATAGTTCCGGCAACAACAAAAGCTGCAAAAAAGACATCAGTGATACTACTGGAAAGGACGGTTTCAATATTTTCCATACGCAATCCTTTTTATAGACGTTGTGGCGGGCGGACGCTAAG
>JBDJHY010000007.1:6453719-6465335 GCA_039654485.1 Withania somnifera
ACGACGGAGGCTGCGACTGAATGAGGGAAAAAACGAGGTTGAATTGAAAATGAAATGAGGGCTAAAATTTTTTTTTTATATCTAAAAAATTAAAAACCCGGTTTTTTCCGGTTGAACCGGGTTCTTGACCGGGTTTGACCGAACTTTATTTTAGGGGCTGGACCGAACCAGTCTGGTTACTGGTTCGTGGTCGAACCGGTCGGACCAGCCGGTCCGATCCGAATTTAATAACATTGGAAAATACTTAAAACTTACCGGAAGACCATTAGTTTGATAGCAGAGAGGGTTTAAAGCTGGATTGTTCTATTCTGTCCTTGTGCAGCCACAGAACCAACTCCGCGTGACAATGCTGATTTAAGACAGATAGCTCTTCCTCCTGTGATAAGACATGTTCCTTGGAGTTGTCATGTCTCTTAGTGGACTTGTGCTGTCATAATTCTTGTGTTGTGTTGGTCAAGTTTTCAGGAAAAGGTGCAAATGCTTCTACCTGTTGCGATTGGAGACTACGCGGACTTCTTTTCGTCAGTGCACCATGCCAAGAATTGTCGGACTATTTTTCGTGGCCCTGAAAATCCTATCAACCCTAATTGGTATGCTTAATTGGTCAACATAGCCACCTTTTGTGCGCATGGGGTGGGTGGTTGGGTTGCAGAACTTCCATATTTTTGTGTTCATAGACGTATATGCTTGTTCATGGACTCTGGTTGCCCTTTTCAGGTTCCATCTTCCTATTGCTTACCATGGGCGAGCATCATCAATTGTCATTTCTGAGACAGATATCATTAGACTCAGGTGATCTTGAAAGTAGATTTTCTAGAAATCTATATCAGTTTGTTTGTGTGGGGAGGAGTTAGGAAGATAGCTATCTAGTGTCTGAAGATATATTTTATTGGAAAAGTGTTGCATTAATCACTGAGGCGTTGACGGACTTTTATGCAGTAATCAGTCCTTCTGTAAAAGGGTCCCAATGCAGTAGCACCTAAGTGAATCTACATGATTCTTTGTTAACACGACCTGCTCTGAGGCATTTCCTGTTATTTCAAACTTCTAGTATTGCACCTGGTTCCGTTGTTGTGCCAACACATGGCATGAGGTGCTTCATTTTTGCTAGATCAGTTACGAAATTTGGCTCTTTGTTAAAGTTCATGTCTTGCATTAATGATGCATGTTATATTCATATTGATTATGTAAAACGATTTACATGTGATCTGATTCGTTCTAATATTCATTTCATAATAAGTAACTTTTGTCATTTCTTTTCTTTCTATTTCTTCTTTAAATGTGTCTTCCAGAGGACAAGGTCATCCAGCTGGTAATTCTGCACCATATTTTGGACCTTCGAGAAAATTGGATTTTGAGGTAGAAATGCTAAGAATTTATGGCATGGAAATAAGTAGTCTTATATAAAATTCGAAGTGCTCTGTTTAATGTTGGTCCAACTTTCATCTTTACTTCATTGTTGAGTTGCTTATTTGTTGCTTTTTATACACTCTACTTGTTTGCTTTAAGGCTGCTGTAGTTGGCCCTGATAATGAACTAGGAACGACAATCGATATCAATGAGGCTGCAAATCATATATGTGGACTTGTTTTGATGAATGATTGGAGTGGTATGCTCAAACTATACTTGACTATTTAAAGCTCCTGTGGAATGGTTCGTTGCTGATAAGAGACTGTTTTAAACAGCAAGAGATATCCAGGCATAGGAGTACGTGCCTTTTGGTCCTTTTCTTCGAAAGAGCTTTGGTAAGGAATTCAGTTGAATTGGGATCTTTTTTTTTTTGGAAATTGGAAGCAGTTACTACTTCATGATGATTGTATTTTGTTTTTCAGTAGATTCATAATACCTAGTGCATTTTTTTTTCCGTAACCGGATATCTAGTGCTGTTATAGCTTTCATCAAGATGCTGCATTCAATTAGTTTGATAGTTCGTATAACAGCGAATTCAACCTTCTGTCCCTAATACCCCCCCTTACCCTTTGACCTTGCTCCCCTACTTAAAAAAACGAAATGAGATAGAGAATACTGAATTTGTCCAAGAACCTTTAGCAATATCTTTTGAGGTTCTTTAAATGCTACTATTCTGCTGTAATCAAGTGTAAAGGAGATTTTTCAAAAAAAGTTCATCAGAAAAGAACAACCAGAGGAGATTTTACATCATGGATTTTTATTTTAATTTTTACAGATATTGGACAATTACTCAACAGCTGGCTCACCATACTATCAAATGGTTGCAACCTAGGCCTGGGGACCTGCTTGGAACTAGAACTATCAGTAAGATTTACTAGTCAGCTGCACGATGCCTCCAGAGTTCCTTCGCTCCAATTTTCCTTGTTCTCTTGTTTTATTGACTTATCATCCTTCTATTGTTTACGGAAATAATTTGTTGTTATTTACTGATGTTATACTTCGTCCATCGTCTCCAGGAACCAGAATCTTATGGATGTTTGCTTGAATTGACATGGAATGGACAAAAGCCTGTCTTTAGGTGGAGCTACAGGTACATTCTTGGAAGATGGAGATGAAGTAACTTTCTTTGGTTATTGCCAGGTCTGCATCTGGATGCTCCTTTTCTCCCTTTTCTTTTTTTACCAGTTCGTTGCTTGTGCGTCGTTGGCCCTATTGATGTTACACCCATTCAATTACAAGTGCTCTGGTAAGATAAAATGTTAGAGACTCTTTCTCCAGGATTTAAAAGAAACACTGAAACTACTTTTTCACCTAGAAGAGATTAAAGCAGAAACTACCACATAAGGTGGCAGTTCTTTATTTGTCTATTTAATCTTTCTGATTTGAAAATGATTTTCGAGAACCTGCTTAGTCAAGTGTTGATTTCCTGTAATAGGATGAATGGACATTACATGCATTGTATCTCAATTCGTAATTCTTTGCTTTTGGGAGATTTGGTTGTCTAAGCTCTATTTCCGGGTTACCTATAATCTTTTCGTCTTTAATATACAAATGCTATCTGAAAGAAGCTACCAATGACAGGAAGAAAGACATATAGATGGGGTTGAACAATGAACATAGCCAATATGCTATTGTCGCCTAACTGATCAAAATAGTAGTAGAATTAGAAGAAGTTGAGGTCAGTCTTGGCTTGGGCCAAGTGTAAGAGCTTTATGTATTCTACATCATTGAACCGCAATGAAGTGCCAATTTATGTTGAAGTGTCGACCTTTACTCAAATGAAAATAGCCGTTGTGGTTTATTAATGGGGAAACTAAAATATGCTGCTATAGCATTGGCACCTAAGCTGCATTGAAAGTTTATGTTCAACGTGAAAATACATCAGGGAAAGTTTGGTTTATATACCATGTGGAGGATTTTTTAATTTTCTTTTTTTTTTTTTTGGTCTTTGGTTTTCATGGTGTTTGATATCCATATTGAGATTCATAGGCATGGTTCGTATTCAAGATCTGGTTCACGAGGAAGGAATACTTATCATTCTACCACAATACTACAACTAATCATCTTCCAAAAGAGTGATCTTTACTTTAAATTCCTAATTAACCATAACTAGAGTTTTACTTGGTTTTCAACTCGTGCATGCATCTCTTCATACTTCATGTTTATTGTCGAAGATATTAATTTACAAGTTAATTTTAAATTATTTACACTAATGACGTAAAGACATTTTATAGTGATTACATATAGTTCGCAAGTGAGGTTTTGGGAGGGATCGGATTTGTGTACCATGTATGCAACTTTGGCCTTTGTGAAGGCGAATAGATTGTTCTTAGATCAAGTAATAGTGTGATGACGTGTTAGTTTTTATTTGTTAGGTTACCTAAGAATGCTTATTATAAAAGTTTAGGTATATTAATTAAAGCTTAACTATGCTCTTTTTATGTTATCAACTCAACACCAATCTAGTGTAATATCACTAATGGGGTGTGGGAAATATGAAGTGCACACAAATCTTACCCTTATTTTTTAACTGGGTTAAAGAGATTGTTATCAACTCATACTTGGTATAAATATGTATTTTCATTATCTGACTTTTAAATGACTCAATTCAATGCTAGGAATATATGAATAAAAACTTAAGAAATTGAAATACCCTGATAGGCTCAAATTCAAATTTATCAAATTTGTTCAATAATAAGTGGTAAGAAATTGAAATACTCTGATAGGCTCAAATTCAAATTTATCAAATTTGTTCAATAATAAGTGGTCTAATATCTTAAGATGTTTTATGATGCAAAGAACCCTAGTATTTTTGGTGCAACTTGAGTTCGAAATAGGTAGATAGAGAAAGATGGTTGAGGTAGGCTTGACTCAATTCTATAGAAACGTAATAGTTAAGATTTTGCTTTGCTTGCCTGCACAGAGCTCAAATATAGATATAGTTGAGGACATATTAACACTTGGTGGGACTTTAAAGCCTCTACACCTAATTTTTAAATATACTTTGTGAATAATAAAGAAATATATATATGTGATAGAATTAGGCTACCAACTTGATAGTTAACCTTCCAAACAAAGAGAAACAAGTGACCTTATTTTGCACAGTAAATTGAAGACGAACAGATGATCTTCAGGGTGGAGCTTGAACGATAAGTAGTTATGGCAACAATAACTCAGAATATTGTCGGGTTGATGAAAATGAAAGCTGTGGAGAAGATAGAAGGTTCTTGAAGAACTGCTTATTTAATGTTAAGCGTAGAAATTTGTTTTGAAAACCTTAATTGGACAGGGTCACTTTTGGACTTTGCAAATAATCTGATTTAATTCTTAATAAACGGGGAACAAGCCCAAATTTCAATTAAAAAAAAAAAACTCATCATTAATATTTTTTTTATTTTAAATTATTTACTTTTTTCCTTTTATCATCACTACTAGTTAAGCCTAATGTATCACTTATTATTTCTCATTTCTTCTACTAACAAACAGTCCATTTATGGAGTCTCCACCCTCTATTCTTCTTCTGTACCTTACAATTTCGAGCAAAACACACGCAGTGATTAATTTTTTTGATAGAGCTTTTTAATACCAATGTTTAGACAGTGATTTTTTGAACAAAATACATGCCCATTTTATATATTTTTTTCTAAATTATTAAGACGGGGAATAGAAAGAGTAGATTAGTGCATTTTAATCGAAATAATGAGTATAGAAATATTCTAAAAATAAAATATTGGTAATAGAAAAAGCATAGTAGTGAATTATTTTTTATGGTAGCATAAATAAAAACACTAGTGTTAAAATTTGAAGAATAACATAAAAACAACGAAATTAGTAGGAGAGGATAGCACGTCGTTTGTGGCAGACAACTAAATGGCTTATTTGGCGCTTAGGTGGTGTCCCTTCACGTGACTTCTGCTAGAAACTCTAGGCACAAGTCAGAAAAAACCTTTGATTTTTGTATATAAAGTACAGTACGCAAACATAAGCAAGAAGTCCTCTCCCTTCTCCTTGTGTACCTCTTCTCTTCCTCTCTTCCGAATGTTTTCTCGTCTTCTTCTCTTTGTTAAGAGGATGAATTTCTTCCAGCTTTTTGGTTTTGCTTCTTTCTTTTCCAACATCTCTCGCAAAGCTTTCTTCCCTCACACACACACACACACACATATATATATATATACACATATATATATACCTATATGTGAATTTTCTTTCTGAAGATCTATGTCAAATTACCTCTTTTCTAAAAGATCTATGTTTTGTATTTAGATCTAATGTCTCTGTTTGTCAATCTTTGAATCTAAAGGAGATGTCAAGATTGTTGAAATTTATTGTAAAAAATTGTCAAAAATCTAGCCCACCATCCAATCACATTCTATATCATCTTAGCCCTCAATGAATAAATGTTTTCATACATTTATTGTCAAATATTATGGATGAGAGGTTCTACTATGCATTAAATTAGAAATAGTGACAAGTTGACCATATTTTTTACTATAAATAGAGGTAGTGTTTTGCATATTGAAACACACCACAGGAAGCAACAATTGAGTGAAGTATAGAAGCATAACATTTGTGAGGTTATGTGATTTCATATGAATTAAAAGTGGTGTAGTAGTTTGTAATATTTTATTGAGTATAATAAAATACTACATTGTGAGTTGTTTCCAAAAAATATACTTGAGAGTATTATTATTGGTCAACGTTATTGGGTTAACTTATAATTGCTTATTTTTATATATCAACTATATTTTAGTCAGCGATTCTCAACAAATGCTTACTACGGTTCAGTGAAATTGATATTAGGGGAGTACAACAAAAATGAGCAAAACCTTTTTGTGAGAGTTTCCTATTCAGAAATAGGTAATGATCCTTCTTGTATACCACTTTCGCTTTCTGTTGCACAATATATGCACAAATCTTTAGAATGAAAGGAAGTATACTATCTTATTTACCTGATGGACACTAAGATTTTCGTGGGTGTTGAATAGTTGGTAATAAGTCATTTGATTTGTAAATGATAAAATGCTATTATCCAACTATGATGAGATTCTTTCTGGTGTTGCTAACTTAGACTGAAACATAATAAAATTTACCTTAGGTATTTTCAACCATTAAATGGCTGCATATCTGCCATTTCTTTTCCCTTTGAGGTGCCATACAAGCAGGAGCTGATAACCTAGAAAGAACTTGTCCTACAAATAGCGTGACAACGACCCTTACGTCATTCTTGAAAATTTGCTAAATCTTACTTTAGAGGTTGTATAGATAGTACACAGACAACTTAGTAGGATTGCTAAGGAGAAGCTTTACCCCTTGTGTATACTTAAAAAATATGCTAGACCTCAAGGTAGATCTAGTATGTCAACAGTGGGTGTGGTCGTACACTTCTTCAGCTCCGACAAGTGTGTGCGTATGTTACAATTCACACCAAATTTGCCCCAATTACTCTATAAATGTTGGATTCAGCCTCTAATTTGATCTATTGAAACATTTTCTGCATAAAACATATTAGTTTTAGGTAACGTTGGATACTATGTGAGATAGTCCGCTGTAATTTGCTAATCATTCAGAAAATATGTTCGACCTAGAAAAACAGCATGAAATTGGTTAAACATGACCTACCTTTTCAGTAAGCAGACTGAAATTCAGAAGATGCTTCAATTTTCTTTGTAGCTTGGTTTACCGTGCAGCTAGGCAAAGCAACCTGAATGTAGATGACGAAAGTCCAGTAGCCTAAAGCATAGCTAGATGCTAGCTTTGGGAAATACCGAAGAGGTTCAATAACAACATAAAAATTAACTTTTAAAGCAATTTATACTGATATGGCCAATTCATATGTCAATTGTATGGACTAATTATTGAACAGTTTCAGACAGAAATTTGAGGAGAAAATGGTCAGCCCTGATTACGGTCATTTCAGCACTAGTAGCAACTTTTATCCTCAGCTTTGCAGCTTGGTTTACCTTCCAAAGAAAGAGACGAAAAAGAGAAAAACAAACTACAAGTACTCTTGTCTAACATTCTTTGTTAGAGAACTGTTAACTGTAAATTCTTTCTTACCTCCATCTAGTTAATATTGCTCGACCTTACAGATGAATGAGCGAAATCTCATTAATGTCATGTTTGTGACCGGAAAATTTGTTGACAGGTTCAGAAGTTAGAATCTGTTTCTAATGCTACTGAAAACTTCTCTTCTGCTAATATGATTGATGAGGGAGGCTTTGGACCGGTTTACAGGGTAAATCAACTTTGATCCTCAATTAAAATCTAGAAGGGGTATTGATGAATCCCTAAAGATCACCAATAAATCTTTATTATAAAGTCTACCTTACAGCAAATGGCAGCAACGATGAATGTAGAATAAGTGTCTGTAAAATAGAGCTAAGGGTGGTCCCGGGGTAATTCTCCGATGCTTAAGTTAGTAAAAAGTTTGGGGAGAGAATATCAATAGTATCTTTAGAGTAGAATATTGAGAGTACCTTTGTCTTTTCACTGTATAATCTTTTATAGTTGGTTCCAGTAACAGCCATTAGTGGCACTGTGAATGGGGAGTAATGCTCCAGTTAGTGGTTATTGTCACCTCCTTTGTAACTGTAATTGCCTCATTAGTGGGCATTGTAAATGAGGAATAATAATCATGGGGAGTAATAATCTCCTTAACGGTTGTTACCACTTTAATAGTGATTACTTTACCATTATTCTACATTAATTATACTGCTAATAATTACTATTAAATCCGTGCTACTACTGTTATTCTACAGGTATCTTTGACCGTTGAGGGAAAATTGCAGGGTATCCTACCAAAATGGACAAGATATAGCAGTAATGAAGCTATCAAAGTATTCTGGACAAGGCATTCAAGGTTAAAAAATGAAATTATAATCATTTCCAAGCTGCAACATAGGAACCTTGTCAAGTTTGTGGGTTGCTACCTTGAAGGAGAAGAAAGGATGCTTATTTATGAGTTTATGCCCAATGCTAGCTTGGAGCCTCCTTTTTGGTCTGATCCTCATAATTCATTAACTTAATGTTGTTCTTACTCTTTTGTAAGTACTCATTATCTCTGAAGCCATCAATGGTTAAGTTTATGTTGTGTAGATCCAAGCAAAAAAGCTTTATTTGCATGGAAGAGCCGTTTTGAAATTTCTATGGGAATATCTCGAGGTCTTCTTTACCTTCACTAAGATTCAAGATTAAGAATTACTCACAGAGATCTCAAGACCTGCAACATTTTACAAGATATTGATATAAATGCCAAAATTTCTGACTTTGGCCTAGCCAAAATTTTTGGCGGAGAACAAGAAGATGGAAATACTAAGACAGGACATAGTAGGTTCTACAATCTTGACCATGGAATTGTCTATTATATTCAAACAATACATGAGCATAAAGATGTTGAGTTAATGTGGTGGATATTTATCCCTAGCATATGCTGTTGATGGAAAATATTCAATAAAATCCGATGTATTCAGTATCGTTGTAATCGTTCTAGAAATAGTTAGTGGCAGAAGAAACAGGAAATTTCAACATTCAGAACATCATCACAATCTCTTGGGCATGTAAGCACATAAGACACAAAACTATTCATTCCCTTAACTCAATCATTCTATTGAGAATGCATTTGTATAAATGTGTTGTTCTGTTTGTAATCTAGGCATGGTTTCTTTGGAACTGATGGAAAAATGTTTGAAATAACCATTTTCAGAATCTCAAGTGTTGAGATACATTCAGGTCAGGTTGTTGTGCGTCCAAAAACTCCCAGAGGATAGGCCTACAGTGGCATCAGTAGTTTTCTGGTTGGGGAATGAAAGTCTGGTTCTTCCTCAACCCAAGCAGCCTGGTTTTCTTATAGAAAGGAAAATACTAGGATCAATAGAAACATCTGAATTTATCAGCTAACTCATTGTAATCGGGTAATGACATTATATTGTGCATCCACTTGTTGAATCTTGATGCATAGATAATGGATTCATTATGAGGCATTTATGTTCTTATGATACAAGAAGATGATATTAAAATTCATAAATGACACGAAAAATATTTAACACTTTTAACTCATTTGACTCGTAAATGATTTTATTCCACTTGTTTGCTTTGAGGCGGCCTAGTTTTCAAATAAAATTATGAGAAGATATTATGTATTAACCTATAAGAAAACTAGTCACAGAAGCAAAAGAATAGAAACAAAAAAGGCAACAAATTATTTTCCCTCTTTTATAGATTAGGTGCTTTGTCCTTTGTTTCTTTTCTAACGGTTCTGTGCCAGAGAACTAGGAAGAGGACTAAATAATATTCATAAAATTATGGATTTCAAGACAGTCTGATGTTGAAGTTTCAAAATCACAAAAGTTGATTATAAGAGTAAAACATCTTTATTTTTTCTTGTTTTTCTTCATAACCAAGACAAGTTATGTGGTTCTTGTGCTCTTGCCAACTAAGAATATCACATAAATCTTAATGAGACTGAACTTATGATGATAAATTTCAAACTCAAATACCTCACATTAATGGGATGAAAGTGATAACTATGGATTTTTCAATAAGAACCCCACCTTCAATAGAATTTGGAATTCCTTTTAGAAATTTCGACAAGTAAATTCTGCAGACAGCGGTCGTCATGACTATCTGACAGTTTTTTTACAGCAAATACAAATATTGGCTGCACAAAAATGTCCCAAAATGTGCATAATAGATACCTCTAGCCACTGATACATACGTATCCGTTGTTAATAATTAGTCACAATTCTTAAAATAAGACTTTTTAGAAGAAAAAGTCATTTTGGCTTTCCAAAAGCATGGCCAAATAAGAGTCTATAATTCACTTAATCACGGTAAATTGAGGTGGTCTGACGTAAACACCTGATGTGGATAAGTGTTTACCATTTATTTAAGCAAACACCCGGTGAATGGTGGGAAATGGGAAGGCAAAGGTATACAACTTTGAACAAGTTGACACTTTGACATCCGAATCTTTTGAGAAAACAAGTGATTGGCTCATAAAAAAGTTACAAATAATTCATAAGAAAATTTGTGTCAGTTCCCAGTAAAATAAAGAGTTGTGATTGACCTTTCACTAAGAGGTTTAAAATATTGAGTCATTTCCTTATGAACCAATTCACATTTCAGTTCTTCATAAAAAAGTTTACTTTTCATATTCAGTATATAGATAATTTTTGGACATGACTTCTTATTCTAAACTGGTGGGAAGAGAAAAAAAAAAACTAACCTAGTCTATTTTTTTTGTATCAATCAAACATAAAAACCAAAGAGTCAGAATCCATGAAAGGTCTATTTTCTTTATTCGTTTGCTTGCTCCCATTTTCTCTTCATCATACAAATTTCTGCTGTTTTAGACACGATTACTACAGATAAATCCATTAGGGAAGGTGATACAATCATTTCAGATAGAGGGGTTTATAAACTTGGATTTTTCAGTACTGCAAATTCCAAGAATCGTTACATTGGCTTATGGTACAAGAAGATAGCACCTACAACTGTTGTCTGGGTTGCAAACAGAAATAATCCACTAAATGACACTTCAGGAGTGTTAACACTCAAACCCTTTGGGATTCTTGTACTTTTGATAATTCCAATGCCTCAATCTGGTTATCAAACTTATCAAGATCCTTAAA
This sequence comes from Withania somnifera, assembly GCA_039654485.1. Classification (NCBI taxonomy): domain Eukaryota; kingdom Viridiplantae; phylum Streptophyta; class Magnoliopsida; order Solanales; family Solanaceae; genus Withania; species Withania somnifera. The sequence continues at coordinate 6,464,759 of JBDJHY010000007.1, forward strand.
GAATCCAAAAGCATGGCTCCTGGATTTCGGGAACCTTGTTGTCACTGATGGAAATGACATAACCAGGAAATTAATTTTGCATGGCAGAGTTTTGATTATCCAGGAAATACTTTATTACCTAGAATGAAGCTTGGACGAAATTTGGTCACGGGCACGTATTGGTTCACATCCTCGTGGAAGAGCAGTGATGATCCTGCTCCAGGTGAATATATAAACCGTCTTGATTCTCATGGAAACCCGCAATTATTGTGTTGAGGGGATATTAAAATAGTTATTATGTTTTGTAACCGCAGAAATAGTTATTATGTTTTGTAACCGCAGAATAGCCTTTTTCTTATTTAGTTTAGTCTAGCCTATATAAATGCTCTTTGTATTATTTTAGGGTTTAAGACTTTCTATTCTATTATTAACCTCTATTCTTTTGTAATCTCTTTCTTCTTCTATTTCTCTTTTCAATTAATGGTATTTGCATTCTACCATTAATGTTATCACTAATAACATATTACTTGTAAGACGTTACTTATAATTACGTTTTAGTTCTGTTTATCTTAACTTTTATTGTTAAACTATTTTAATA
>JBDJHY010000007.1:6478585-6489329 GCA_039654485.1 Withania somnifera
GTTACTTGGTGTGGGATGTGACAAGTATCTTGTGGAATTAGTTCAGGTTATAGGGTTACTTGGTACCTGTGTTGGTGTGGGATGTGACAAGTATCTTGTGGAATTAGTTCAGGTTACCGGGTTACCTGGCACCTGTTGCTTGTGGAAGCTGATAGGTATCTCGTGAAATTAGTCACAAGCTGTTTTGGAAACCATACTTATCGGAAAAACAAATAGGCTCTATGTCACTCGGACTTTTCAAAAATGATGTCAGCCCTTGTGTCGGATACTCCGAAACGCACTACTTTAGAGGATTTGACACGCATCCATCTAACATTTTGGAAGAGCACGAGCAACATAACTTAGAGTAACTTATTGAACACTTTGAGAAGTTGTGTCTTAATTCGAAAAAGTGAGAATCTTTCTCCAAAAAAAAAAAGTGAGAATCCTATTCAAGTTTCTAGTTTCACTGTGGTTTTCATTGTGTTATTGTGTTTTAGGTTGGGATGTCTAATTTGTTTTTATTGAAGTAGAGATGATTTTCTTTGTTAGTCGAATTTTAGGGAAAATAAATGGTAAAGTTTTGGGTCTTTGTATAAGCTAGGCATATATACAACTTAAATTCTGTGCTCCATATATGGTAGTATAACTTAATTTTTGTGATTAGTGAAGAATAATCAACTAGTAACCAATGTTGTTGCCTGGTGGCAAATGAAGTGGGAAGAAAATCAAGGGAGATCGTGGAATTTACAAAAATGCAAGGTGATATCTTCCCCTCTACCAAAACCTTGGTGGACAGAATAATTCGCTACCAGTTTGTAGTTGAGGTGCATACAAGCAGCTCCAAACACAATTGTAAGAAAAGAATAATCAACCAACTTATATGTACCTTGCTCTCACAGTTAAGGGGTTGGGCCTCGTGGAGTTATAGGTGTTGAACTTTGAATATTCAATTAACATCTAAAGATAGCAAGGCTTCGTTATGAATAGACCCGCTTTATGGCATATCATTGGCATAATATGAAATCATAATCTAAACTGAAAAGGTTGTGCAAAAATAGATCGAGCGACATCAGCTAAAGACTACTATAATCACTTCTAATAGTTTATCTTTGCTACATCTAGAAATACAAAAGGCTAGCATATAGTATTCTGCAATGATAGCTGCAATGCAAAATTTACTTGGATATCACCATTCATAAGTACTGAGAACCTTCTGCTAGACTGCAGATCCAAGCAGTTTAGTTTTGTCCGGATGGTGGATTGTTCCTAGATGGTCAAGGATACAAATTTTACATAGTATCAGTGCAAATTAATTATATTCATTCTTTATAACATAATATCCAATGCCATAAGAATGCTGCAGAAAGTAGTAACAGAAACCAGAGACTAGTAGACCACCAGTAGGAAAAACCCAGATATTATAGTGTGCATTTCCAATTCCTAATGATTATCTTGCCAATGTATCTGCAATTCACATAAGCCTGTTCATCTTGCTACACTACTATGAATTATTGTTCAGGGTCTTTCTTAGTAATGCAATTTTAGGCCACATGGTATTTATAAGTCCCATCCTAGTACAATACACCACCACTTTTTTTCGCATTTCAGTATAATCTTATCATCCTATCAATTTCAGGGATTGGATTATGTCATTGTTGAGGCAAGGAAGCATAACATTCGACTAATCCTCAGTCTTGTAAACAATTTAAAAGCTTATGGTGGCACTGCTCAGTATATGAGGTGGGCACAAGAAGCAGGTATCAACATGTCTTCATCAAGAGATGCATTCTTTACCAATCCGACGGTCAAAGCATACTACAAGTCTTTTGTAAGGGTATGTTCAAATTAAGCAAAATTCTGACATTTGTCAATGTGAATTGAACACTCTTTGAAGAAGCTTTTTTCCCTTATTTCTAGCAATAGCTCTCTGCTTTCTTTTCTCATATTCTCTGTTGAATTATTAATATATGGTGTGCAATTAGAAGGTTGGAATGTGACATTTATAAACAGTTTGTAGCATCTAACTCGTTTAAAATCAGTTTGATGCCTTAATAGTCATTTCTTCTGAAGCTCCTGCGGAGTTGCATCAATATCATTTCTTCGACACGGGATTTTCAAAACTTAATTATTACTGCATAGCATTACTTTAGGCTCCGGAGAAGTAAAATTATGCGCCTCTATCATGCATAGCCTGATATGTATTAGACTCAAGTTTCACATTGTTGATTTTTTCTTACTGTACCCTCTAAGAGTCATGATCCAAGAAACTAAAGGAGCTTTTGATAAATTTGCAGTTCCAACTCCCAACAGTTTGATTCAATTGTTTGTTTTCTTGTAGTTGATGGAGCTTTTTTATCAGGGTGGATGGGGGGTCAAATGTTCCTGAGATTTTACACAGTTTATCTCCAATGTAAACCAACATACTTCATAGTTCAAGTGTTTAACACAGATTTCTTAGTTAAGCAACTTCTTTCTATATATTTTAATGCGATTGAACAAGTAAATTATATTTGTTACGCTTTTTTGGGCACGACAGGCTGTTGTGACAAGAAAAAACTCCATAAGTGGAGTTAAATATTCAGAAGAACCAGCCATATTTGCATGGGAACTCATAAATGAGCCTCGTTGTGAATCCAGCTCATCAGCTGCTGCTCTCCAGGTTAGTTTTTTGAATTATACTGTTTGCTAGTGAGATTTGGCCTTCAATGGTACTAAAAAAATGGCGATCTTGAAGCAAGGAAAATAAAGCATTTGATAGAGGTTACTCACTTGCAATCATGTCACCCTGGAACTACACTAACATTTCTTACTTATGACTTTGTTTGTGGATCAGTTTACATATGAATAGATCTGGGATAGTACATAAAACAGTTTTTACTCGTCATGTTGCATCTACGGTCAAACCTGTGTTTTTTGAATGTTATAGTGAAATTTTGTTATAGAGAACATATAATACAACATAACATGAACGAAAAGGTTCCAAGGATAACTTGGCCGTTATACTGAAATGTTGTTAACTGTTATAGACAGGTCTGATTATTGCACCTTCTTTCTTTAGCTTGAATGGTGATTTCGTGAACAGGCGTGGATAGCAGAGATGGCTGGATTTGTCAAAAGTTTGGATCAGAAGCATCTTGTGACTGTTGGACTCGAGGGGTTTTATGGTGTGGAAAAAACTGGAAGCGTTGGATTGAACCCAGGGAAATGGGCCGCATCACTTGGAGTGGACTTTATTGAGAACTCGGCCATTAAAAACATCGATTTTACTTCTGTTCATGCTTATCCCCACAGTTGGTTAGTCAAGCAGAATAAATTTATTCCAATAAGATACATTTTTATAGGAGCCTATGTAGAAGTTTAAGCTCGTACATGTTTATCTCTACCTTTCTTGATTCTGTTAAAAAATGTATTCTTGCAGGATCAAAGGTATAAATCCAGACGCAAGAGTAGATTTTCTATCTCGTTGGGTTGATTCTCACATTAGTGAAGCTGAAAAGATTCTTAAGAAGCCTGTTCTTTTCACTGAAGTTGGTTTTCCTTCGAGTATACAGAAGAATGGATTATACGACAGAAATATTTTTCTGCAAATAGTTTATGACAAGATTTACGAGTCAGCGAAGAAGAGGAAAGCTGGTGCAGGAGCCTTAGTTTGGCAGCTATTGGTAGAGGGAATGGAACGTTACGGAGACCAGTTCTCGTTTATAGCTTGGAAGCATCCCTCTACCTATAAACTGATGGTAGAACAATCTTGCAGGCTACTCAATGCATCTACTCAAGGACTCACACACAAAAAACTCAATCATAAGCATCCTTGTTTGGCTAATGCATCGTAAATATGAATGTTTTTTTATTCATTCATCTTCCTCGAGGGGGCGGATATCATAGGAGATCAATAAATGTGCTTTGGCTGAACATCGTTTAGATGTTAGCAACAATTCAAACACGAGCTTTAAATGATTAGAAGTTATGTTACTGCTATAGGGTATGTAAGAAGCGTCAGCTGGATGTGTGCAAGAACCAGCTTTCTCCGGAGTACAGGTGTGAAATCGAAATTGTGTTGGTGTATATTATAGTTTCAGTTGTGCAGATATACTACAATAGCAATAGACAATAGCAGTGTGAGTTATTAGTTCATTTTCAATGAAATAATCATATCTTGACCAGAATTTTGTGGTTCGTTTTCCTGGTTTTGCAATATCGTCATTATTACTTTGTGATATTAATCAGATTCCTTCATTCCAGTTTTTCACACTTTGGAAAAAACTACTCTAAGTGGAAAATAACTATCCTTCCACTCCAAACAAGTTGATATCAGGTATATGAATCCTCACTATTCTATTAAGCTCAACTCGTGTCAGTTATGCAGGAACTAAGACATTATGAGAGAGAGAGAATAAAAAGAAAGTACAAGTACCCAACTTCAACGCGAAGGCAAGCAACCACATAAACAAAAACATAGAGTCTACTTTTACAGAACAGTATAGGCTTAGTAATCCATCCTAACCAATGTAAAGTGCAGCCCGGTGTACTAAGACGTGCAGATCAACATTTCTGCACAACCCAGGGTACATTCTTTGTATATGTGTATCGACTTGCCAAAATTGCACTGCCAGTCATGGAGACTGCATATGACCGTGCACAACTAAAGCATATGCATTATAGCTAACAATCTTACGTAACATGGCCTATGGGGCTAAAATGATTCTGCAAAAAGCAACTTTTGTGCAAATAAGGTTACAAAATTTCACTTTGATAGAAGGTTATGTAAACTTCTCGTCAATCATTTCTTGATATCCATAGAGCTCAGACCTTCTTCAGTTTTAAACTTCAAGATAGCCTTGTCAAATGTGTCTCTGACGTGCTCGCAGATAAGCATTAGATCCTGACATGAATCATTCAACACATCCCTTGCTGGATCTCCTGCAATAGACACCAGATATACCAATACTCAAACAGATAATCTTAATGTACCAAACCTCAAACAGAGGTCCACAACATTTCGCAGAACTAGAAGTGTATAAATATACAGAAGCATTAAAAGACAATCACAACTTGTTATTTCCAAGCGATTGTATCAGTACATATGTTATGTCTGATGGAGCAATCTCTAACAAAACAATTTACTGCAAGGACTAGATCAAAGAAATCTAGAAGAAAAAAGGAAATCTAACAGGAAGGGCATCACGATATTCCTCCGACAAAATCAACTGGCCAGAAAGTGACACCAACAAGATTATAGACTGACAAGAATATCCTGAAAAAACTACTAAAAAGGTGCATGATGATGCAAGATTTGGCAAATATCAAGCATATCTACATTAGTGTGCGTAAAGATATGGCCCTGGGCCTAACTCAACCCCAAAAGCTAGCTCTCATGAGGGGAGGATTGCTTAAATCCATATAAACAAATTCTTAACCCATTCCCCAACTAATGTGAGACTTTCACCAGCTCTTAACACCCCCTTCACGCTAAGGGCCCAACAGGAGAGTGGACCGGAAGGTCAAACGGGAATGAACCTAGCTATGATACCAACACATGGGCCTAACTCAATCCCAAAAAACTAGTTCATGAAGGGATTGCCCAAGTCCATATAAACAAATTGTTAGTCCATTCCCCAACCAATGTGGGACTTTCACCCATTCTAACAGATGGAAGCAGGATGCCAATTTGGATGATAGATAAGAAAAAGTTTTAAGAAGAACATAAAATCTTGTCCACTAATACAGGAGAAAAGGCAACGCATCCTTCAAAAGATTACCAAGTATTGCTATTGCTAGAGAAATATGTTAAAGCTTTTATTTTATAAGTTAGAGAAATCATTGATAAAATATACGTTGGTGAAAGATTTTAGCTTTACCAGTAGTTTGAACTCTTATGTTCACTCGAGCATCAGAGGGATGTGGAATGCTGTATCCACAGAATGTTACTCTTGGACTGCAAGAAAGTGGATATCAGTTAATCATTATCCTAAGCTTGTTGCACAAACTGCTTTTTTTTTAATAAAAAAAAGCGGGGGGTGGAAGACTGACCATACAACAACAGGGTTAACATGATATGCCGAGTTCCTCTATTTACCAATAATTTAACTTTTAGAAGAATTATCTAATATAATTTGTACAAGGAAATAAAGAAAACGCTGAAAGTACTACCTGTCATTACTGCATAATGAAAAAGGAAAGGAAGAGGTCAACTACTAACTCTTGATTTAGAGTGAATCTGAGAGCATTTGCCAGTGTATGGTCTTCATCTGTCAACGAGAACGTTGCTTTTGATTGATCTTCAAGTGAACCATGTTCCATTGACTGTTCACAGATATGAGGTCATTTGAAATTACTCACGAAATCTTAAAAACTCCGAAAAACAATGAAATTTACGGATATCAAATAATAGAAGGAAAAAAAAAGAGGAACCATCATAGAAGTGAGATAAGAGATGTCAAATGAGTAAGAAAGCAAAATTCTTTAAGCTTATAGTTTCTCCTGATTAGTGCTTCTCTTTAAGAGCAAAACAAACTGTACTACTGTACTCAAGTCACTATTAACAATTTAAAGTCACCAGTTCACTAGTTGAAACATAGACTTTGTTGGGCTTAGACCAGCCAAAAGACACTCTTACCTGGTGTGATATTGTCCACTTTGGACCAAGCCCGCACGGTTTTCCCGAAATGCCTCACACCATTAAGAAATCCTACACCTTATATGTAGCTTTCCAATCCGTTCAGTCGAACTAAGTTACACGTAGCCCAATACCACGATCCATAGGTCACCGAGATTCACCGCATGCATCCCACATCATTTGAGTATTTTTATATGACAATCGAAACCCACAACTAGTTTCTTCTTATGTGTGCATCTCTAAGGTTGTAAAGGTAAGCAAACCGAACTCCGCACTCCATCACTCCGCCACATCACCGTACTCGTTCCGCCGAACCTGGGCTCTGATACTAGCTGTTGGGCTTAGACCAGCCCAAAGACACTTTTACATGTTATGATATTGTTCTCTTTGGGGCAAGCCACACGGTTTTCCCCAAAAGGTTTCACACCATTAAGAGATTCTACACCTTATATGTAGCTTCCCAATCCTTTCAGCTACCCATGTGGACCTTTGTTCGGACACCCAACAGACTTGAAAATGATACATTCTAGCATTCAAGCAGATCTTTGTTTCTTTGAAGCATAGACTTGGAATTGTGAATTAGTTACTTGAACTAGTCAACTAGTGACTTGAAATTGTTAATTAGTGACTTAAAACTGTACTACTATTACAAAGCAATCAAATTAGGAAGGACCTTAATTATATGGACCAATGTTTTAAACAAACAATTGTGAATATTCAACTAGTAAAAGGCTATGTTGCCTGACTTCCGAGAAATGATTACTCACCCCTGTTGAATCCTTAAAAAAATACATTACTTTGGAAGATTCGAGACATTACCAAACAATATTTTGAAAAGTCCAAGCAACATAGGTTAGAGGCAATGCTCTTCGAGCGTTGGTTCATAAGCAAAAAATACTTGAACAAACTATTGGAGCACCAGACGATGACAAGAGTTTCCATACAACGTATTCGAAACTTTGAAAGTCAAGGAGCATGTTCTACTTACAACAACAAACAACAGCATACCCACCGCAATCCTATGAGTAGGGTCTGGAAAGGTTAAAGTGTACGGAGCCAAGTTTTTAACAAAGAGTGTGTACTTGATCCTCCTTCACCAAAAATGGCTCCGCTGGTGCTCCTACCTCATGGAGGTAGAGAGTTATGAAAAGAAAAAAATATTGCAACGAAGAAAACATGTCAATTAATAAAGAAAGTAGTATTACTTTCTACTAACACTCTCCCAAAAAAAAATAAAGAGGAGCATTCTTTTTGTCCTAGAGGACCTTAGCAGCTTAGCTATATAAAATAGTTAAATTAAAAGTTGAATTTCATAATGATTAAATACTAAGGCTAATCTAATGAAATATAAGTGTAAGGAGCAGGTGCTCTTATTGGTGGAGCTTCCTACTCAACAACTAATCCAGAGTTTCGAGCCATACATACATTGTCGGGTTGTTGTAGTCGAGAAGGGAAACAAGTACAACTTGTTTGGATGATTGTATTGTGTTGTAAATTTAAATATAATATATGTTTTCTCTGTTACTTGAATTTAATTATATCGTAATGTCAAATTTACAAAGTAACAACAAAAAGTCGCGTTTATGTAACAATCAATTTCGTGTGGTAGCGCACTTATGTTATATGTTTTTTAATTTTATCTTATTGTTTAATAATCTCAGTTTCTCTTTATTCTGTATTTTTTTAGTAGCTCTATTCGTACACTAATTTTTTTTCTGTACATTTATCCTTCAAATTATTAATACATAGACATTATGCAACAACTAAAACCATACAATTTATCCAAAGTTGTATTCATGAGAACATAAAATACATGTCTTTTTCACATACCTTGAGCTAGGAGACTCCAACGACGGCGAAAAACGGCGGCGAAACGACAGCCTGTGGCAGCAAAGGAAAGCAATAAGAATTGGTCTGGGGCTTCTTCAGAAGTTAAATGACAATTGGAGTTCCCTGTGGGCTGTGGGCTGTGGGCTGTGGGGCATCTTGTTTTGGACTTTAAATGGGCTAATCTTAAATATTTTTGACTAAATAACCAAACATCATTTTCGTATCTATTTATTCTACCATTACTTCAAAATTAATCTGCCGATACATAATTTATTTTGACTAAATCATATATCCGAATACCTTAATCATGAAATTCAGACGTCTTAATTATGTATCAGTTTCTTTTTTAACGGTATGATATTGAACATTAAAAACATGGGATTAAGGGAATAGTTAGCTGCTATACTAGTGGATTTTCTATTGTTTACCCAACTTTCACCTTTAAATTGTCCGTTTTTAAATTTTACATTCCTAATAAAGGTACTATTGGTTGGTTCGATTTGATTTTGTGTATTATGGGGTTCTGTTTATAAACAACCTAAGTTGATAAGAAATCAATAAGATATTCATTATCGATTCTCAATTAATTGATTTTGATTCTTAATAATTTGATTTTTGCATCTTATTTTTATCTCTTATTTTAATTTGTTCTTATATACATTCCCATCATGCATAAAAATCTATACGAATTACAAGCAATAGAAAATTCAAATAAGTTATTGCTCAAAAAAATTATTTTTTAAGTTAAGTGTCAAACTTGAATGCAATGTTACTGTAAAAAAATTTATTTCTCTCGCAAAAAATTAAATTAAGGTCAAATAATTCACCTTGATGGTTAATCCCCAACAAAACCAACAAACTTCAAAAAGAAAAAAAAAACGACATCAAGATAATAACTAAAAGTGTAAAAGATAATTGAGTTTGTTTTTATAATATGAAGCCACTGTTATATAATTTCATATCAAAAAGGTAATTTTAGTATAATTTATTGGGGTATCGGTTTACATCCTCCTGTGCTGGTGACGTTCTTCATCTCTGAGCTGTTGCATGAGCTGATTTTCTGCAACAATAGGAGACTAAAGCCTAGTTGGGAAGTCACTTGCTTCTATTAATGGGGTGGCTTTGACACTAGAAATTGTTGAATGGCAAGGTTTTGATTCCTATAATTATATCAGGCCCACTCGCATTGGAATTTATTCTTTTCACAAGCTTTTGATTGCTTTTTCCACCTTTTTTGATACGTTTTCTTGGGTATAAATGGTTGAATTCTTTTTACATAAACAAAGCGTTTACTGTAATGACAAATATAATTCAAAAGATCCAGAAAGTAATGCTCTTTATAGATGAACGTTTTACAACGTGCAGTTCATACTACATGCATATATATTAACCTAAACAACTTATACTACACTAGTGTCGTAGTGTACATGTTTGAGGGTACGGCAAATATAATTAAGTACATTATCTGTCCAACTCGTTCTCTCAGTTCTTTTTTACCCAATCCAGCACGTACATTTGACATATCTAGTTGAGGCATTATCTCAAAAATGTTGAACTCACAGCCCTTGTGACATCCTTAAAGAATGCACCAATTGCTTCATACTCTGCAAATGCTCTAACATCAGCATTACACCTCAAAAACTGTGGAAAAAACAGCCCGAAGCCCGTGATCATCACGAATCCAACGGTCAAGATAGTCCCGATAACCCATGGCATCTTAAACCTGCCGTTAATCACCTTCTTAATACAAATCTCAATGTTTAAACACACCCCATGTAGCAAAAAGAAGCAGGTGATCTCCCAAGTGGGCTTAACCCGGTTCAAATAGTAAAATATCAGCTCATGCATTAGGCCCGATACGATGAATGTAGCCATCACGGCTGGAAGTGGGGCCCACTTCTGGCCCAAAATGTTCGCGGAGAGGCTTAGAGTGGGCTTATATACAGTGGGCCGAAGGATACCCGTGACGATGAGATTCCAACGCCGGCTCCAAAAATCTTGTAGTGATGTAGATAAATATGGTTCATTAAACTGTGGTTCGAGTTGAAGCCCGAGAAGCCCACGGGCCAAGCCCGAAACAATAGCAAGAATGATGTCTAAGCTAAGGTATATGTGGAAGCAATAGATGACCATAATGATATGTGGATGTATATAATCACTATAGTCATAAGTTTTAATAATTAAAGCAAAAAGAAGTGTCTTTATGGCGTAATTCATTTTGAGGCCTTTCGTGGACTTTGCATTAGATGGAAAGGAACTTTCTTGAAAATGGCCAATTTGTGCAAAATCCTTCACACTCTGCACACTAGAACCTTC
>JBDJHY010000007.1:6549083-6561670 GCA_039654485.1 Withania somnifera
CACATAGTAATTTATTTATTCTATTGATACTTATGGTTAAAAATTATATATTTTTATTAAATTTTATATATATATATATATATATAAAATTTAATACAAAATTAATAAATATTTAAGCACCCATGAATCCTATATACATTCGTCACTGTTCATCACTCCAGGGGTTTTCAAATAAATTTACTTTTATTCAATAGTTTATAAATTATATAATAAAGGTAAATTGTAGTTACATTTGCTAACGTTCAATAACTTACTAATCATACTGAAAATGTAAATCACACAGTGCGACCTTCTCAATTGAGAAGGCTAGTAATGAGGAGGTGAAATAAAAGAGGATATTTAATAGATTAGTAGTGTGATAGGGAATTTAGCCATAAGAGTAAACTACAAATACTTGTAGACAATTTGAACCACCAACCTGAACCCACAATAGATCAAATCAAGATCAACTCTTCACCAATTCACAATAGAACCCCATGATCAGTAAACCATTCAACAACTGTAAAGCAATTCATCAACTCTGTGTAGAAAAATCCATGATTCTAGGGAAGTAAAGATTTGATTTTTATTGATGTGAGTGAAAATCCAAGATTTTAGGCAAGTAAAGATTTGATTTTTATTGGTGTGAGTGAAAATTCAAGATTTTAGGCAAGTAAAGATTTGATTTTTATTGGTGTGAGTGAAAATTGAAGATTTTGGGGTAGTAAAGTTTTGATTTTTATTGGTGTGAGTGAAAAATCAAGAAAAATAGGAATCTGTTTATCAGGACCAAAAGGGGGCAGAGCTTCTGAGCCACAACAAAATGTGGTACAGAGGCTCTCGTCCCCAATTCCAGCAGTAACAGCAGCATCATTTAGGGAGAATAGTATTGGTGCTGGTGATGCTGCTAAGATGAAAGGGTTATTCAAGACTAAACCCAAGACTCCTGCTGACGTTGTTCGTCAGACTCGTGAACTTCTTATGTATGTTGAACGGGTTAATGATACTCGTGAGGGAAAACGAGAAGAAAAGGTTTGAAGTTTTGTTTTTTTCATTTGATGATTGATTGTTACATGTCTAATTTGTCTTTATTTTTTTGTTTGTTGAGGTGCGACTTTTGAAATTGGTTTTGTTTGTGAATTTGTGAGTTTTATTGAGTAGAAATGGATATAGAGGATTCATATAGCCGACCTCAACTAATTTGGTTTGAGTCAATGCTTTTAAATTAGCTTGTTTTGTATCTTCTTATGTATCTTGAGCGAGTTAATGAGACTCGTGAGGGCAAACAAGAAGAAAAGGTCTGAAATTTTTCAACTTTTTAGTGAATGATTGATTATTATATTTACTTGAGTTCCAGGATCTATCGGAAGCTATCTCTTTATCTTCATAAGGTAGGGGTAAGGCTGCATATACCCTTTTTAGACCCAACTTATGGGATTACAGTGGATATGTTGTTTGTTTGTTGATTGATTGTTACATTGTCTAATGTGTCTTGCTTTTTTGTTTGTGGGCTTCTGTTTTGTTGAGGGTGAGACTTTTGAAATTGGTTTGGTTTGTGAATTAGTGAGCTGAATTGAGTAGAAATGGATTTAGAGGATTCATATTAGTTGTCTTCAACTTATTTGGTTTGAGTCGATGCTTTTGAATTAGCTTGTTCTGTGATCTTCTTGTGTATGTTGAGCGGGTTCCTGGCACTCGCAAGGGCAAACGAGAAGAAAAAGTTTGAAAATTTAAATCTCTAGTTGATGATTGATTGTTACATTCTCTAATCTGTAGTCTTTTGTTTGGTGGCTTCAATTTTGTTGGGGTGAGAATTTTGAAATTGGCTTAGTTGTGAATTAGCGAGCTTAATTGAGCAGAAATGGATAGAGAGGATTCATATAGATGACCTCAACTAATTGATCTGAGTCTGAAGTTGATTGATTTGGTTCGTGAGATTCTTATGTATGTTGAGCAGGTTCCTGACACTCATGAGAGAAAACCAGAAGAAAAGGTTTGATATTTTACTTCTAATTTTGCAAAACTTTTACCTTGTCTCATCTTGTATTGGAAGAAAATGGGACACGAATAGAGCAAAATAGATAAGGAAGTATATCTTTGAACCTAACTTGTTTGAATTTGAGGCATAGTTGATGATTTATTGCTTGATTGTTGGATCGGGTCTTTTCTGAATTGGCTTAGTTTGTGAATAAGTGATCTGAATTTCACGAAATTGATATAGAGGGTTCATATAGCCAAGCTCAATTAATATGGTTTGTGACTGAAGTAGATTGTTTGAATCAATGCTTTTGAATTAACTTGCTTTGTGGAAATTTTTAAAAATGAGATAGATTTAGTTGGTCCAATTTGGATCTGATTAATTCCTTGTGATCAAAATTTATTTTAACTCTATAAATTGCTAAATTATTCTTGAATGCATATCCGCAGATGATGGAGTTAAGCAAGTCAATCCGGGAATTAAAGATTATTCTTTATGGGAATGGTGAATCCGAACCTCTAGCTGAGGCTTGTGCTCAGTTGACTGTAGAATTCTTCAGAGAGAACACGCTTCGGCTGATAATTAATTGTCTTCCCAATTTGAATTTAGAGGTAAGTTAACGTCTTCACTGAGTTCAGATGTTGCTCACAGGCAGATTGTCTCACTCTTGTCACGTCAGCGGGGTCTTATTTATGTTTTTATTTTTATTTTCGAGAGTGTGATGTGGTTTCTGTTCTCCAATCTTTAAAATAATTCTACAACATTATGGGATCATTTTGAGTTGGGATTTCACTTCTGTTAAGTCTGTTATCTTGTTTTTGTCTCTCCTCATTTTCCTATTAAAAATGATGTTTCTATTTCACAGACCCGCAAAGATGCTACTCAGGTAGTAGCAAATTTGCAGAGACAGCAGGTTCAGTCGAGGCTGATTGCTTGTGATTACTTGGAAGCAAACATTGATCTGATGGACAAATTAATATTAGGGTAAGCTACAGTAGACAAGATATTCAAAATGTGGTGTCTTGCCAGTTTGAAGCCTTGTCCTGCATTGCCAAATGCCTCATGTTTACTAGTTTTCCATATTCTTTAAGTTTTTCTTACCTTACTTTCTGACAGACGTTTCTTATCTGTATCCATGTGAAATCTAGGTCAGATTATTTGGATGAAAGAAATCATTTTTAGATATGGACTTTTAGACTGAAAGTTCTTGTTCTCCGTATACTGATATACAGTGTTATCAAAAGCAAAAGGTTCTTAAAAGCTCTAATTCCCTTTGGGGGTTTAAACACAAAGCACACAAAGTGTGTCCGTTAGTGAAAAAAGGCACAAAGGGAGAAAAAATTACAAATATATACACCTATATTTAGTCCAAGACTAATTATTGTAAGCATGGATTACAAATATATGAACAAAGAAATTTTTTTTGAAAGTTCACCACAAAGTGAAATACCAATTGTTTAGTGTCACCTCTTCAGAAGAGGCTCACTGGCAAGGAAATGTATGCCTTAGAACCTTGATGATAACACTGAAGATCACTTAAACGAGGCGAAGGGCTGAACACATTTTGATCCTCGCTTCAGGGCTTAAGCGCGCACAAAACTGCTGATAAAAAATAACTTCTTATATTCTGTATTCTTTTATTCTTTGTTATGTGTCTACTCCTTGTCATCAGGATTTTCTTTTGCATGAAACACTTTTGGTCTTTTTGAAATATCAGCTCTACTCCATGACAAGCTCAAGAATTAAATTGAGATTAAGCACAAACATTATTCTCTTTATTAGTCCAAATGTAAGTATTAACTGGACCTTTATAATGTCATCTGCGTGGCTAGTCAAATTTTACCAATGGGACAAGGTAGCATCTTCCCGCTGCATTTTCGCAAGCATTTGTCAGATAACTTTTAGGAACTTATTTTCTTGGGGTAAAAGATATCATGTTGCTAATCTCCTGGTTGGGTGTTTGCTAACTTCTGATGATCCTTTTTCCATGTCATCCAGATATGAGAATACAGATATGGCTTTGCATTATGGTGCAATGTTGAGGGAGTGCATTCGCCACCAAAGTGTTGCAAAGTAAGCCACATGAACCTAGTTGACGGCTTTTTTTGGTCTTGGAGTATACTGTCTAGAATATTTTGTTTTGCTCCTTTTAAGTTTATTGGTGTTTCGAGATTTATTTATCTGACCTGTGGGTGAAATAATTAGTTTCTCTCAGTAATCTCTGTCAACTCCCTGAATATGTCTTGGATAGGAACATAAAAAAATAGCTCCATGCTACTAAATGAGTCATTTGCTCCTTGGTTTTTAGGTATGTCTTGGAGTCTGAGCATATGAAGAAGTTTTTTGACTATATTCAGCTGCCAAATTTTGACATTGCTGCTGATGCTGCTGCCACTTTTAAGGTTAAACGCTCTAATCATGATTCTGGAACGAATATAATACAGATAATCCTGCTTCATGCAGTATTATCATTGTCATTAAAATGTTTACTACTGATCATTTCTTGATCATGCGCAATTATCATTGTCACTGTCTACTTCTCCTTTACCTATCACACTTCATTAAGGAGAAAAGTAGAAAGTGAAGCATTTTGCTACTTTAAAATAGAAAATATTCAATAAGAAGTGAGTGCATTGGTCTCATGGGAATCCATTCACCATTGCTGTCATCCATATTTATACAACAAAGTTATTGTGGAAAGGGGTGATTTGTTTCTCCTAGAAGCAAGCAGTTGTTGTACAAAGTGGTTCTGGAAATATATGTCATTTCCTATTCCGTAAAAACTAGTTTATTTTGACTACTGTGACATTATCCTGACCGGCTTGTAATTCTTGATCAGGAACTCTTGACAAGGCACAAATCAACAGTAGCTGAATTCCTTTCGAAGAATTATGACTGGGTAATGAAAGTTAATTCTTCGGACAAGTTTTGTATTGATCGTGTGCACGCATATTGTTCGAACCATGTATTATTTCTTTTGAAGAATTATGCTGCCTGTGGCTTTATTTTTGTTAATGTACATAAGGCTCTCAAGTTACTTTAGTACTAGTCTGCTTACACCATTAAGTTCTTTGTTATGATTACATGATTGTGGAGTCATCTTTTTTGTTCTTGAGTGTTTCGTGGCAATATAATCAGGAGGTCACGGGTTTAAGATGTGGAAACAACCTTTTGCAGAAATGTAGGATAAGGCTGAGTACAATAAACCCTTACGGTTCTGTCCTTTACTCGACCCCACGCATAGCGGGAGCTTTAGTACACCGGATTGCTCTTAGTGTTTCTTGGCAATGTGTTAGACCCATGGGCAGGGTTACTTATTTTTCATTTCTTATAGCTATTTCCAGTCTTCTTATTCGGTTGCATATGAATGTCTTGTTAGGTTTTCTGGAAATTAGAATTTTGTTAACTCATGCATCATCTTCTGGTTCTGGTTTCAGTTTTTCACAGAGTACAACTCAAAGCTGCTTGAGTCTACTAACTACATCACCAGAAGACAAGCTGTCAAGGTAAGGGATTTGTCCCCTCTTGATGTGGAAATGGTTCTGGCATGAGTTTTGTTTCTTCGGAATCTCTCACATTTTGCAAAGAATATGTTAAGTTTGGGATGTTACATTATGAATCATTAATGTACAAAGTGCATTTCTTTTGTTAAATTCTCCGGATCTTACACAAGTGAGATGTTCTGCTGACTTGAATGCTGATCTGCTTTTTGTTACGATTTTTTTTTCTCTGCCTTTTGCACCTCGTTTCCTCTCAGGGATGTTTATTTGCAGTTCTCTTAAGAACTCTTTAGAAAATAACAATCGGTGTTATCAAAAGAAAAAAAACACAAAAAAGCTCAAAGATCTGTTTGACTTTAAGTGCAAAGAGCAAATAAAGCATGACTTTAATGAAAAAAATGGCTAAGGAAGAAAAAATACAACTATATATGTTTAGTCCTACACTAATAATTATAAGTTTGAATAGAAATTATATTAACAACAAAATTACGATAAAGTGAAATATCAATTGTTTAGTGTTGCCTCTTCAGAAAAGGCTCATTAGCCAAGAAAAAAAT
Organism: Withania somnifera; assembly: GCA_039654485.1. Classification (NCBI taxonomy): domain Eukaryota; kingdom Viridiplantae; phylum Streptophyta; class Magnoliopsida; order Solanales; family Solanaceae; genus Withania; species Withania somnifera. Next base: position 6,555,098 of record JBDJHY010000007.1, read on the forward strand.
GCCTTGGAACCTTGACGACGACATTGAATCGCACATTAAGTGAGGCAAACTGCTCAACACGTTTTGAGCTTCATTTCAGGTCTTAAGCACGCTTTTGACAACGTAACACCGATACATAGTAATGTACATTTTAGGTTGAGAATTGGGAGGGAATCCATTCATATCAAGAAGAAAATAGGAGGAAGTGGTAATCTGTACAAGGCACACCGGATACTCTGAGGTGGAATTACCGAAGGGATGGAATGTTACAGTTAAGGATTTAAGTCAGTTTAAAAGGTGGTATCATCAGCCATTGCAGTAAACTGAGGGCTTTCCAAAATTATATGTGAAGGTGGCTGGTTTCTGCTGGCTGGCTACCTCCCTGTGAAGCTCGTTTGACATAAAAAAAATAAAAAATAAGGGGATTCTTTATTTTTGTTATTCGTGTCGAGAGGCATGATGAACATATTACTTGTTTGTTGCTGGACTGTTAGGTGGCGATGCTATGAAGTTTATTTTGACATCCATGAGGATTGAACTGGTTATGTCGTAGTTTGTAAACAAAACTATCTTATATGCTGGTCAAAGGGGAGGGTGAAAAAGATAATAGAAGCCATATGGAATTCATTCCTGCACGTATATTTTGTGTTATTATTAATGAAAGGTATCTGAGATTCTTTGACGGAAAAGCTGAACTGTTACTCAGGCTTAAATATAAATGCAGGTCTTCTTTTGTCTTTTTTCATGTTGTAGCAAATATATCTGACTTAGAAACTTTAATTGGTTTCCTCATATCTCAACGCTTGAATTCTATGATGTGCGGAAATGATTTTTATTAAATGTATATACATATTCACAATGTTGTCGGAGGAATAAAAGTTTATAAATCTCTAAAATTATCTGCTTTACTATTGCAGCTCTTGGCAGATATGTTATTGGATCGCTCAAATTCTGCTGTAATGACACGTTATGTTAGCTCAAGAGATAACTTGAGAATTCTCATGAATCTGCTCAGGGTATTGATCGCCCCCTCTTGCTCAGTGTCACTGTTAAATAGTATTTGCTTTTATCCGTTATTGATTGCTGAGTTGCTCTTTGGCAGGAGTCGAGCAAGAGTATCCAGATAGAAGCGTTTCATGTCTTCAAGGTAACCCTATTTGTTTCGACTTGGTCTCATCTATCTGCTTATTAGCTCCATTTAACAAATGATTTTCTCTGACCTTATATTGCTTTGCAGCTATTTGCGGCTAACCACAACAAGCCTCCCGATATTGTTAGCATCCTTGTTGCAAACAGAAGCAAACTTCTTCGCCTATTTGCAGATTTTAAGACTGAAAAAGGTACGAAACACAATCAATAGAAAAGAAAGCAACACATCATGTCGTATTAAAGCATGCATGCTTCTATCATTGTCCTTACTCGTCTTTTGATGTGTGCAGAGGATGAGCAGTTTGAGGCTGACAAAGCGCAAGTTGTCAAAGAAATCGCAGCCCTTGAACCGAAGGGAAACAAATAAATTGCAGCCCGAGGAGCAGTCTTGAACTCGATAACCGTGTTATTTTCTGAGTTGTTGAGCTGTGTCGTATCTTGGCTCATAGTGTTTCTCTACTGAGCAAAATTTTATTTGAATCTTCACCTGCTTTCCACATCTGCGCTCATTCATTTCTGGTCTTCCACATTACTGAATCATTTGAACTATATCTCATAGATTTATTTAAGCAGTTTTAAAGTACTTTCTCCAATTTGATTTGTCGAGGGTCTACCGGAATAGTCTCTCTACCTTCTCAAAGGTAGGTTAAGGCCTTTGTACATTCTACCCCATTTCCCATTTGTGGTATTACACACTACCTTTGAGACACGTGCATTATGACACGCAGGTGTGTTGCACATGGCATGTACATGTATCTATCTATCCATATTATTACTAGTTACTACGAAGGCGTGTTGCGCCTTAATAATAATAACACGTAAACGTTTGGAAAATTATTTGTTACAAATTTCATTAATGAGAATATGTAAAGTATGACCAACATACTGAGTTTTGCTCCTCTGGCTATGAAATAGTATAACAAAAGCATATAGTTAGTAAATTCGATCCCTAACGATATGATAAGGTCAGTCAAAATACTAATACATAAAACATCGAAGCATATGACCAAACTTGGTGTTGCTGACAAACAAAAGCTCAAACATTTTACGGTCATTGCAAATGACATACTCATCTTAAAGCTGCCATCAGAAAGAAACTGAGCAAAACTCATAGGGAGTCCACTGATACCTTAATTCCAACAAACAACAATATACCTATTAAAATTTCATAAGTGCGCTGGGTCTTACCCTTAACTTCGTATAGGTAGAAATGTTGTTTTCGAAAAACCGTCTACTCAAGTACATGAAAAGAAAAAATAAAATGAAGAAAAGTTAGAAACTACTACAAAAAGCAGTGCAAAACATCAAGAAAAGGAACAGTAACAACAACAACAAAATAGTGTAGTACCCAAATAAACATAATATGGGGAGCTAAATTCTTTTATATATTCCATGGGGAGCATACCAAAAGCTGAGGTTTGGCTGAAGGGTAAGAGAGTGCAATTGGATAATTCAAATTCTGAACGGATATGATTCGGATAAAGAAAAAATGGGTATAATTATTGGACAAGGTAAATAACTCAGTTGATTGGCTAACTAAATTAAGTGAACGGTCTGAAATTGATTCTATCCCTCAATGCCACATTAAAACACAAAGATTATGGTTCGTAATAGTTCTAGAAAACCAATTATAACAAACATTATTCGTTCCATTTTTCCACTTTCATGAGCTTGTGTTCAAAATCAAAGTTGAGGAGACAAAAGTGGTGTTACTCGTGTTCAAGAATTAATATTTTAAGGGGACTTCTCTTCATCTGCAACATTTTCTCATGGACAACTTATTATTTATTAATTAATCTTGAAATTATTTATCGAATATTTATATTTTACTAACGAAATAAATTATTTCATATGTAATGTAATAACTTATTTCCGACTAAAACACCCTAATAAATACAGTACAAAACCCATGCTAGAAAAAGAAGACAAAATCTGCAAACTAGAAATCTAACAGAATGTTAAAAAGACAAAAAAAAAAAAAAAAAAAAAAAAAAAAAACACAAAACATATGCTCTCGCTGCATAGGCATATGCCATGCACCTCTGTTAATTGCTTTTACCAAACTGCCCTTCCACTTGTATCTTTTTGGAAACAGAATATTTTTTTGTAAATCATTAATTTGAATAGTGAGCTAGTATCTAATATACAATTTAAGTTAGATTTAAATAAATTCAAGATTAAATGTGTTTAACTTATTCTATGAATTTGTTTTTTAAACTAATTAATGTAAATCCGAATAAACGTAGGGGTTATTTCCAGGTTCACTAATTTTACCTATATAATATATTCCCTTTCTCTTACCATCATCACTCAATTAAAATACTTTTTAGATGGCACAAAATGGTAGGACCCTCTGCTTAGAATTTTTTCCCATTAATTTATGAAGAATTTGTTTGTTTTAATGTCATTGTTTGAATTTCAGGTTCACTTGAAGAGTTTCTTGATGTTGCAGTTGAAGCAGCAAACAAAGCTGGAGAGGTAGATCTAATTTGAACCCAATTGATTCTTTTTTTTTTTATAATAATTTTAGCTACTTACATTTTAAAGGTTCAATTTTTAGCTTGAACAATCAATAAACACTCAATTTTATAGCTTGAACAATCAAAAAGAAAAAGATTTAATTTTTAGCTAGAATATTGGATAATCAGAAAAAGATTGAATTTTTAGCTTTATTTGTCTTGAATTCATTGTTTGCATTTATGGATTTTGCAGATAATTCGCCAAGGATTTCACAAGACTAAACACGTGGAGCACAAAGGAGTGGTTAGTGTCTCTTTAGTTTTGGATTTTTGGAAATTTAGCCTATGTTGCTCCGGACTCTCCAAAAATGTTATAACTCCATGTTGAATTGTCCAAAAATGCACTTATTTTTGGAGGATCAAACACTAATCAGATAACATCTTTGAAGACTACGAACAACATAGTTTTTGGCTTTTCCTTTAATCCAATTATCCTCCCCAGACCCCACATGTGAGATTATATTGGGTATATTATTGTTTTGTTGTTGTTGTTGTTTTAATTCTTTCCGTCAATTTGTGATCTTGTTGGAGAGATATTATTGCTTAATTTTCTATTCAATTTTGGATATTCAGATGCTAATTAGAGAATGAAACATGTAAGTGGCTTGAGTTTGAGCCTCAATTATGGTTTATTATCCAGTAGAAATTAGTTAAGAATGAGTACTTACTGCATAGGGTAAATCATCTGTTTCTATTTTTTGGCCAGAAGATGTGAAATTTGGTTGTTTTTTTTTTCTTCGCGGTGACTGAGAAATCCGGATTTCTTGAGGCCAAACCTTTAGGGGCAACTGCAGCCTCCGGAGCTCGAGGATAATGGGCTTGCTCCTCTACCCTTATTCAGTTAACTAGGCTTAGTTCACATTTCACAGCTACCTTGATTTTTCCTGTCTCTTGTTTTAATTGAAGGGTCTTTTTCTGTCTCTTGTTTTAATGTAAGGGTCTTTTGTACACTTAAATCTATGCCATTCATCCAATGTAGGTAGATTTAGTCACAGAGACTGACAAGGCATGTGAAGATCTCATTTTTAATCACCTCAAGCAGCATTTCCCGAGCCATAAGGTTAGCTTTCATCTCTTGTACCCTTAGTTCCATCACTTTGTTATCTTGTAAAGACTGTATTGATCTGTTTCCTGCTCTTTACTGTATATCTCTTCGCTTTAGTTCATTGGTGAAGAAACAACTGCTGCTTGTGGCAGTTTTGAGCTGACTGATGAACCAACTTGGATAGTTGATCCGCTCGACGGAACCACTAACTTTGTGCATGGGTAATCTTACTCCACATATTGATAGAACTGTCTTATATGATTCACGGAGCTCTCAATCTGATTTGTTTTGAAACTTGATTAACTTCAGGTTCCCTTTTGTCTGTGTATCTATCGGTCTCACAATTGGGAAGAAACCAACGGTTGGTGTTGTCTACAATCCAATTATTGATGAGGTGAGATATCTCAATGAAATACCAACTCCAAATTAGTTGAGTTCAGCAGCATGAGTCCCCTAATATTTTAGAAAAAATACAAGATTTTCTATAAACTAAATGTTCTCTAGATTTCATGCTTTCCCTACACAAACATGCAAATCTCTAACCATAATAAAATATTCCTAAGAGACACAGGTCCTAATGTAAGTGTAACAGCAACTAACCTTTATTTCCAATTAGTTGGGTTCGCCTATATGGATCTTTTACTTCAATTCTGTTCTATTCTTTGCTTGTCTTAACTTTATAATAATTCAGAGAAAGAACTGGTAATTTGGGACAACTTCCTTAAAGTAGGTAACTAAGCATGATCCTCACACCACATTGAGTTTTGCAGCCTACTTATTTCTCAAAAAAAAAAAAAAAAAAAGATCTCACAGACGATCAACAACAGAAAAGGAAATGAAGAAAAGGCAGAGGGTGTCCTTACACATGAATAATTTCTCAATTCATATTAGGGAACAACTTGTTATGTTTGTATGGACGTGGTCAAATCGGGTGCTGTTATTCAGTTTATGTATATTGTTTCTGCGTGAATTGATGGTTCAATTAGTAAGACGAGTTTGCTTTTGACACACAGCTTTTCACTGCAATCGATGGGAAAGGTGCTTTTCTCAATGGGAAGCCTATCAAAGGTACTGTTGCATATTGTTTTTGGTGTAACTTTTACAACATCATGTCTGTGACAAGTCGTCTATATTGTTTTAATACCTGCAGCATCTTCACAGTCTGAACTTGTGAAAGCTCTTCTTGCTACAGAGGTACTTGACCTTCCTTATTGTTGCTTTATAATACCATCTCTTAATTATTGATTACAATTGCAACCCGCTGAGATTTTTTTAATGAAATGTGATACATAAACAACTTCAGTTTATCTGTTCAACTGTAACTATGGTTGATAAGAACATGAAACTTAGATAATTTTCTTACAATATTTTTCAGCTAATTAATTGAATTTCCATCTTGGTTTGTGTAAACTCAGAAATAGCATATAATTGGTGAAGTATGCGTCCTTTTTTGCTGTAGTGTGATCTATCTTTTAGAATACATTCAATTAATTTAGTTCAAGCAGGACTGCCTGTGAGCTACAAAGATGTGAGTAGGATAAACCAGGTCCTTTGCTTGTTTAATTTTGGGAACTCGGTTATTCTTAGCCAATGTATTGCTCTTGCCTGCAAAACTTTTAGCAGCTTCCTATTATATTGAAGTCCTACTTCCATGTAAGTTCTCAGATGGAACTCATCAGTAGTTGTTGCTCAGCATTAAGGTTATGTTAGGGTGAAGTATACAAGATTTGTTTTCCCGTGACATTTTGATATGGAAATTTTATTATAGACCTAGGTGGATTTATGCCTTTATCTATGTGCTGGTTCACATATTTTGCTTACCTCTTTGGTATACTAGGAAAGTTACTGACATTTTATTTTTCCGGAGCAGGCTGGAACAAA
>JBDJHY010000007.1:6694038-6704761 GCA_039654485.1 Withania somnifera
AAGTCACGCATTGAATAATTTACACAATGAAAGGATTCAAAGTTTGCATGTGGTACCGCTCGTCACTCTTTACGAAAAATTTCAAATCTCATAAATTGTAATGAGCATGTCTAGTTCCAGAGATTTACATAATAGATCAATGTCATTTGGGTTGATAAAGATTCTAGTTGCTCTCATTTTCTTCTCAATTCTTCCCTTCAAATCTGGTAAGAATTTGGTTTTTCTTATGTATATCCATTTTTACTAGTATTTAATTGTTTAACTAGGAAACTTTCTATGACTTGATCTAGACATATAGGAGTCTTGAATATAAATTGGCGATGAGAAATTTTAGATCTATTGCCGTATTTTACCTTTCAAGATTTGGCATAGGGCCTATTAAAGTGTGGAATTTCTCTATTTCTTAGGCTCGAACTCAAAGTAGTCTGGCTAATGGATTTTGGTACGTTATGTATGAAGAGGGACAGTTTCATGACTGGTGCATAGCTGATGAACAAACACCAGATGATGAACTGGTGCAAGCTCTCAAATGGGCATGTGAAAATGGAGCAGATTGCACAAAAATACAAGAGAACCAACCATGTTACCTCCCAAATACTGTGAGAGAACATGCCTCTTATGCATTCAATAGTTACTACCAAAACATGAAGCAAAAAGGAGCTAGTTGCTACTTCAATTCTGCTGCTGTTTTAACTGCCCGTGATCCAAGTAAGTTCCCAACAAATTTAACTAGTGTACTCTTCTACAGCTCGAATTATATGTTATTTTTCACCTTTCAAAATTCAAATTAGATCAACATTTAAAAACATATTTTTTCATCATAACATGAAAAGAGTTGCATCGCTTTTGAAAGATGGGCACAAATAAAATAGTGTAATCCATCGGCCTAATAATTACATCTGGCTTTTCATTTCTTGAAATTCATTTTTATCAAATTTTAAAATGCTATATCTTGGCATACGGACACTGACATTAAAATAGTATTTTTTATCTTCTTAATTTTTTCGATTTACACTAGAATCATTTGAAGTGTAGATTAATTATAATAGCAATATATAATATGTTGAGGACAGAATACATTTATTAATTAGTGCTTGTTATTTTCTATTGACAGGCCATGATGCATGCAAGTTTGAGGTTATTCCTTGATCAATATTCTTTCCCAGATTGAAAAAGATAATTTGTTTTTTGTAATTCCTTCTTTTGTCTATTTATATTGTATATGTTTTGATTATTAATACTTACTTAAACGTAAGAAAAAATTACTACATGGCATAATGTGAAAAATTTTGGTTATTCCTTGATCAATATTCTTTCCCAGATTGAAAATTTCCTTTTATCTTTTTTTTTCTTTTTTTCATTGTTGAGAAAAAGATTAATGAGCTGAAAAAAATGGATTTAAAAAAAAAAAAAAAAAAGGAATGCATTATAGTGAAAACCCTCATACTAGCTAGATTTTGAAAATCTTATCAAACCAATATCTGAAAGAACTTTCACCTTTACGTACAAAACTCAAATTTTAAAGCCCACATCGTTAGCACCTTTTACTTTATTAAGATCCTGGTATTAAGTTTCTCTTTGACAATTTCCATGACCTGTTGTTAGAAAAAATAATTGCTAATGAAAATAGACCCCCATTAAATATTCTCAATCTCATGATTTGAATGTTGTATTTTATATTTTCTAGAACGGCTAACGCACGTAAGGAAAAGGTCAATATATATTTTGAATATAGAATGAGGAAATCAAGTGCATGAAAGTTGAAAGAAATAATAAAGGAGAGTACTTATTCCTCAAGTTTGGCGTCCGATATTTACATCCACCAACTAAAGTTTAGTCCTCAAGTGATTAAAGGATATGAATTAATTAAAATATTAGAAATGTACAAACACATTTCACCCAATGAATAAATATTTACTCATTATGTATATATATATGGTCTAATGAAAGTGATTAAGTGTGTGGAGGGCCTCAGGACCATATGATCTAATGTATGTGTGACAAATTTTTATTTTTATTTTTATTTTTATTTTTTAAAAAAAAAAAGAAGAGAAAAGGACCAATAATTATATCTACAAAGTATTTATTTATTTCATTTGAATAAGGTAAATTAATGTATGAATTATGATATTGGTCACATGGAATATTTGTTGAATTTTCCATTTTCTCTGACATAAAAATTTATGTCCCAATAATATGGAATTTCATCGTGAATATGGGGTTTCTTTATCATATACGTCTATCAAGTGGACACGCTTCCCAATTCCATTTTTCCAACTTTCAACTATACAATCATAAAAGAGGTCCAATTTACCAAATAATATTCAATAATCTCATTCACATTTTTTAATTGAAAAAATAAATATCATTTAGCTAATATATATAATGACTGTTATTTATGTAATTGCTCTGACTTTTGAAATGAATATTTATTGGATTCATAATCTTTTTTAAAGTTAAATCTCATATGACGATGGTGACTATCAGTCAAATCGAAGCTTGAATGCCAAGATCTTAGCCTGTCATTTGTTGCCTTCCGCAACTTCAAAAAGAAAACAATAATAATAATAATATTTAAATAGATATTCTTATTCAACTTGAAGAAGTAGTATTACTTCGATGGGAGTTGTGAATTCAAATTTGTCATGACTTCATATTTAAATAGACTTGAATTTGTCGATAAATACAAAACATTTTACCACTTAAATAAAAAAGACCAACATCATACTAACTACAAAGAATTCACTTAAAATATAATGAGTTGTCACATTTTACCAATTTGAAACCACGCCTAATTAGTGGGATGTAGCTGCTACTGGGTTTGTCTTTTCCGCTTCACTTTATAAGTACAAAATTCAACTTGTTAAACAACCTCTTTCTAATGAGTAATTGCAATTTTACAGTTTTCAGGTTCAAGTTTTGGGAATTGAATAAACTTTGGCTAGACATGTTTCATTTCATTAACAAATTTTTTGATATAAATTAAATCATAAAATGAGTATCGAACAGACCAAGAAATATTTCCAACTTTGGCAACAAAAAGCCCCACCACTTTCACTAAACAAACATCAAGTGTGGCTTCCAGCAACTTTGGGATTTTTTTTGTTTCTTTTTCCTTACATTTTCCAACCTACATTCACACGATATTAATTGGTATAAAAATATTAATATAGTTGTTGCACTATGAAAAATTGTCTTTTGGATTCCGAATTTAGATTTTATAAATTTCTATAACGATATCAAGTTAAAAATAAAAATAATTGAGTTTACAAGTAAATATTTATAAATATATAATATATTAATTACTACAATTTATATATAGCATGGGTAAATACTACACGATATTATATTTGTTTGAACATAGAACTTATAATCTAGATCCACCACTGGATAGCTACGTTTGAATTCATGTTTTGAGAATTCAAAAAAAATTAATAGCAGAAGAGCTTTTCGTGACACTAATCCAAATTAATCGTAAGAGTGTGGAAACCAATAAAAAACAAAAGCACTAGAACAATAAGAACAACATGCATTCTCAGTGAAATCAGATTATTTAATTTATAAAGATACAAAAATATTTTCAAAAGACCTTCGACTCAAAGAAACAAAAGCACAATAACGTACATTAATTGTTCAACCAAAATTATACTAGTAATTTCTTTTTAAAAAGAATTACTAAAACAAGAGGAAAGAAATAAAAAGACAAAAACTCACCTTGTTGCGTCCCTTTTGCTATGCATGAAATAATGGGTCTATCATAAATGTCACTAACCACACTATAGTTCATCATAAAATTTAAGGCAATATCTCATCCTTATCACTCTTTGCACCTTGGGACAAGTAACTATTACCTCTTCACGCCTTTAAAAAAAGAAAAAAAAAAAAAACAGCACTGCCTTCATTTCAATATGAAGATTAGCTTTTTTTCCTATATCTCCAATTATTGCATGAAACTTGAGGTGTTTTTATCCTATTTGTACACATGGTGAAACCAAAGCTTTGTGCGTGTGGGTGAGAGAACTCATCCCAATTATAATACTTTTCATATAATTTATAAATTTTATTATTAAAAAAATAAATTAAATTAATTTAATTTAATTTAAAAATTAATTAAATTAACCCAAAAAACAAAATATGTCAAATATTTTAAAACGAAAAAATAATATTTTTCATTTTTTTATTTTCTAAAGTCAAATTTGACTAATTTTAGAAACTAAATAAGATTAGATAAATTTATGATTTTAAAATTAAAACTTCAATATAAATTATAATTTTTTTTATATCAATATGATAAAAAATACATCTTAAAATATTAATAAAAATTTATATTATTTGACTCTAAAAAAAATTATGACAAATATTTTAAAACAACAAGAATACATAATTTCTTTAAATTTAAGTTATATATACAGTGATGGCGTAAAGATTTTAATACTGTTAGTATCGAAGATCTCTTTCATATTAGGAAGAGGGGTGTTTAGGTCCCTCAGTTATTAATAAAGTTTGATTTTGATCTTCAATTAGTTAAAATGCATAACTTTTTATGCTGTAAAAATGATGTTTAACAAAAGGTTACCAATAATTCAAATTCTTTGATAAGCACTTGGTTATGTAAATGTATATAGAGTTTAAATTTACTTATTTGGCTCATTAGGTAAGGTAATGATCAAAACCACTAACTAAAGGTTGCATTCTCACAGTCCTATAAAGGTGCAGTTAAGCTCCATCTGTACATATCGTAAAATATAATGGAAAAAATGTCACCAACATATTTTATTCTAATAAATGAAATGTTGCATTAAATATGTGTAACAGACTATACTGAGAGCCTCTTCTATATAAGTGGTTCAACTTTTCTTAGAAAATTGCAATTGCCTTTTTCTTGTATTTTCTCTAAAGCTAGTTAAAAAAAAATTGAGTTTGTGTTGCAATTGCTTTGGTGTGAAAAAAGATGAGTTATTTGGGGATTGGAGTTAGTCCTGGAAATGTGCCAGTTTATCATGGGAATAATTTAAAGGTGATTGATAGGAGAGTGAGAGTTACAGAGTTAGTGTTAAGGTGTGTCATTTGTGGTTTAGCAATTCTTGGTGCTTCTCTCATTGCAACTGATAAACAAGTTAAAGTCATTTTCTCTATTGAGAAAATTGCTAAATTCACCGATATGAAAGCTCTTGTGTAAGTTATTTTCTATTCTCTTGTTTGCATGGTGCGATTATTTGGCTTGCTTTTTTTTTTCATTCTTTCATTCACTATATACGGTACTCACTCGCTTTGGTTCTGATTAATATAAATTTGTCTTAAAAAGTTTGTTTTGTAATAAAGCTTGTGTTTTTAAAGTCAAAACTGTCTCGAACTTTAATTTGACCTTTCATGTATCTGAAAGTTTCATTTGAAATAAGCTTTTTTTTTTTTTACCAAAAGTGATTATATTCCCGTCTCTAACCTGAGACTCTTGCCCCGTCTCAAAGTTATCCACTAAAGGTGATTCTGTTCTCTTGAACTCAAAACCTTTGATTTATTTAGAAATTCTACATAGAATTAAACACTCTGTACACACACTTTATTTATATTTTAAACTCAGTTCAAGCACTTTCTACTAAGACAGCTTTATTCAAGCCTCAAACTTGAGCCTTTAGTTCAAGTCTTGAATTTAAAATCTTCTCGTGAAGTACAAAGAAGTCCACAACCTTTGGTGGTGTTTATTTGGCCAAGATTTTAAATCTTCAAAAATTTTAGAAAAAAACTGAGCTTTTCCTATATTTGTACAGGTTTTTAGTAATAGCCAATGGGTTAGCTGCTGTCTACTCACTGGTGCAAGTTGTAAGGTGCATTTTGAGTATGATTAGAGGAAGTGTTCTCTTCAATAAACCATTGGCTTGGGCTATTTTTTCTGGTGATCAGGTACAATTAAATCAAATGCTAGCTATTAGATATTTTCCTTTTTTGAAAAAAAAAATAAAATAAAAAAATCACCTAACATTTGATATCGATATTGGGACCATGACAAATTAGATAGTGCCTAGAAGTCCTACTTTGGGTATGACTTGCTCCCTAATAGAGGTGACGTCATGCTCAAATTTTAAATTCTGAGAGTTTGATTAGCAACTCTAATTTAAAAGTAGATTCAGATGAATGTTATTTCCTTTACTTGTTATCCCCGCTAAAAAATGGTCCATAAAACGTACAATTTTAAAAATGCAAAACATAATTATACATTAAAAATAATTGTAACAAGGGAGTAAAGTCCTTTAATAGTTGTTGGTAACTAGAGTAGTTGTAGCAGTAATGCCTTCTAGAAGCAAGGCTGCAAAATTCAATGTTTTGTTTGTAGTGGAAACATTAAATTCATATAGTTCGTAACTCATAAAACATTCAGAAGTGAGTCACAACCCAAATAAATGAAGAGCTAATTCTAGCAAAATTTATGACCAGACAAATCATTTACAAAACAATATTGGTGGTCCAAATTCAACTAGTCAATACTTCATGGTCCAAATTTAACGTAGATTTATACAAGAAATTACTAAAATCTCAAGGGAAAAGAACCAAAACTTAAACGGTTAGAACATATGGTCTAACTACGTAACTTTATTTCATAACTTTCATGGTCATGCCTCGTGGCATGGAATACACCCATAGTGTCCTTTTTTCTAAATTCAATATAGATTTATAGGGCGAGAAATCACTAAAATCTCAATAAATTAAAAAGAACCAAAATTCTAAAGGAACATAACATTGGCCATATTATTGAAATGGTTCGTCAGTAGATATGTGTGTGCCCCCACGTGCACCCTTTATAATTCTTATTCCTATTGCTTAGTTCCCTCTTTTGGTCTATTAACAAATTACGAAATTCATAACATTCCCATGCTATTTTGAATCCAATGAGTTCAAATTCTACTGATATATCGTCTTGCATTTGCAGTTGATGGCCTACTTGACACTGACGGCCGTGGCTGCGGCCGCACAATCGGCGGTGTTTGCCAAGTTAGGGCAACCTGAGTTACAATGGATGAAGATTTGCAATATGTATGGGAAATTTTGTAATCAAGTTGGCGAAGGAATTGCAAGTTCTTTACTATTGAGCCTTAGCATGATACTTCTCTCTGGCATCTCAGCTTTCAGTCTCTTTCGTTTGTTTGGAAATAGTAAAGGAAAGGGCAATGCCATATAATATATAATGTAATGTAACTTTGGTGGATTTCCCTTTGGTCTTCTTTTAGATCTTTTTTTCTGGACTGTTGTAAAATAAATCAAATACTAAAGTTTGTGAGATTATAATCATTTCATGTTTGCTTTCATCATATTGAGATTTATCATTTCTTTATATGATATATTAATTTACTTTTCTTGCTTCATTAATTGCTATTACAACCATATTACATATGAGCCATGAGGTATATCCAACAATTTCTTTGTAGGTTCTGCAAAATGTAAAACTTAAAGTTTTGCAAGTGACAAAGGGTGCATTTTTTCTTTTGTATGGATTAATATGTCTGAATTTAAATATTATATATTTAACATTATTTTTATTAAAGGATGTATATCATATATTTTTATTAAACTATATATTCACTAAGATAATTTAAATAGCTATTTGCAATAGATGAGGTTGTATGGTGGTGGATGGGGAAGGTGGTGATGGTTGTGAACTTGTGATGGTGTAGGTGCTTGATGGTAGTGACTAATAACAAACAATCTACTGTTTGTTGACGATAGTTGGATGGTAGTTGGTAGTGTTGGTGGTTGTGAGTTGTGATGGTCAAAGGTGTGGTGAGTAATGTCATTGGGGGGTTCGAAATCTGAAATTGTAAATATGTGAACTAATTAAAGGGGGTTCGATTTATATTATACATAAAGAAAAGATAATTTTAATCATGTATGACTAATATAATTTTTCACCGAAGAATATTCGAATGAACCGCTTAATTAATTGGTAGCTCAGCCCCTGGTGGTTAGTGATAGCGACTCATAATGGTACTCATTGATAGTTATGGTTGCACAATGATAGTGAAAAGTCATTTCACAAATCCTAACTTTGTTCAAAATCAGAATAATTTAAGATAGTTTAGCGATTTTAAAGAAAGTAAATTTTAAACGATAAGATGTGAACTTTAAAGCGAAATATAATTTTCAGAGACGGTGCATAATTCTAACAAATATTCCTATTGCTTCAATTATATCCGTTGTTCATTAGGATATAAGATTAGGTCATTATGTGAAAACAACTTAATTTATACGATGTATTTTTTACTAAAACATTGTTACTTGACACAGTGACACTGACCTGTCATATAAGCTAATTTGGCTAGTAAAGTATGAAAGTAATTAATGCTTAACCAAAGTAAATTAGAGTAACAAAAGCATTCAATGTTTTCCCTCTTTTATATTTTTGGATTTCTACCAAATATAACGCATATAGAGATAAGTCTTAGGTTTTCTCAATTTCTTACAACTTTGGCAATCTCCAATTTGTGCTGTAATTGGCACCATTGAAGCAAAGCAAGAACCAAAAAATAAATGGTAAAAACATTTCTTCTCCTTTTTCTAGTTTCTAGGTTATATGTTGAGTCTATTCTCCTATTTGTTATAATTTTTTATTTTTTTTTTACTTCTCAATTCCGATTTAATTAAGTTCAGTTATATGAATTTTATGTATCACTCAAAGGGGTTGATCATGATTCTATCGTTGGTTGTCAATCTAACACCATCATTCTCGTTTATTTGGATTTTGGAAGTGTGTCTAGGGGAGTTTATATAAAGTAATTTCTTTATGAGTGAATCGTAAATGGGCTTTTCTTTATTTTTTGGTGGGGATAAAGGTTATGAGAGAAGATTGTCCTACGAGTAAGTTGCAAAAGTCACAAATGTACGGATATCTAAATTTTATATGAAGAAAATGATAGATATCCTACAAAATAATTGAGTTATTATCCGACAAAATAATTAGGAAAAATCATTCTTGTACTGGCACCCCCAAAAAATCATAGACCCTATACTTATTATTTCCTTGTCCTTCTATTTTTTGGAAGAAGAAAGAAATCTATTTTCGTTGGTTGTACAATTTTAAAGAAATTGATGAGAATGATAGTTATTTGTTTCTCTCTGATTATTTGAGGTCTAGCCATGTGTTTTATTAAAATAATAATTATAGTGGTTTGTTCTATGACTTAGTTGAAGTGATTGTAAAAACACTATAATCAATTATTAAAAAATGATAGGTGATTATTTTTTCCCTTTAATTTGCCAGACAACATCAAAGAGAGTTGCAGAGAGGAAAGTGGCTAAGTTTGAGAAGAACATAACAAGAAGAGGATTGAATCCTCTAACAGGAAAGAACAAAATGGAACCGGCACACATTGTTCTTGCACTCTTTGTTGTTTTGGTCATTGGATCATGTAAGCTCTTCTCTAATCCTTAAGTATTGAAAGCCATTTCTAGTTAAAACTTTTATTTTCTATTTTACTTTTCCTTATTGGTTTGTCAACCATAACATCAAAGTCATAAATTGTGCATGTATAGATATACTATCATTGAACCTTTCTATAACAACATTTTATTATAATGAACAGTTTCTAATTTTCAATTACTCATGTATCCTAGGGCCGTAGCGAAAGGAAAGCAAGGAGATCAATTGAACTGGTTTATATGAATTGTTGAATTTCCTTGATGTAAAAATATATTTTAGGTTCAAATCTTCAGTATTATTATAAAGTATTTTCTCAAATTTGGTATGAATTTTTGGCTCCGTCGTTACTATAACTATCGATGCATTTCCATGAATCATTCGCTTCCCATTAAATCGACTGATTGTCGGAGTATTAAACTTTTTTTTTTTTTTTGTAAAATATGAACTCTCCCAAGTTTCTCAAATTGATTAAATAAATCTCTTTCTTTTTTCCTTTTGGATTTGCAGTTATTTTCCAGGTTGTGAAGATGGCTCTTAATGGTGGGAACAATGAAGATGGAAGCATTTAATTTCTTCACAAGAATGCAACATTAAGAAATATTTAAAAAAAAAATTAATAGCTAAGAGCTATATTTTCAAACAAACTATAAATAAGTTTGTTACAACATTCTCTCTCTTTACTCTTTCTTAAGTTTTCTATTTTCCCTTGAATCAAATAGCATATATATTTCCTATATCTACATATTCTGGTTTTACCCAGCATCTTTTTTATGTTTTTCGGCGTGTCACAGAAATGCATCCTTACCTTGGTCCTTCTAGCCACTGTGAAAGGACCTCGTAATAAACAAGTGTGTTACATGATCTCATCATGTTCCTACAAGAGGTTAAAAAACATAACCATGACTAAATTCGATGGTCTACTGGAAATAGACCAGCATATCTTATAAGATACCAACAAGATGTATGCTGACCATACACTAGGTGGTCGAGGCAGCTCAAGCAGATGGATTTTCTGAAATACATTGAAAAGGAGAGAAGGGAACGGGAGTTGATACTATGCGTTCACCAAGAAAGTTGTTAATGTTCAAGCTGGCGTTGTGGCCCTCAAGAAGCATTGGCAACATTGATGAAGACTCAATAGAACTTATTGTGAACCTGCTTTCCGCATGTACATTTGCTTTCATCAGACCTGCGAACTGCACGTGTTGCTTTGTTGCCTGTTGTAGAATAATGATACAATAATAAAATATCATAAATAATAATTAATAGGTTACCATAAATATAATAAATACATTAACGGTTATGGAGTAATTA
>JBDJHY010000007.1:6721429-6735377 GCA_039654485.1 Withania somnifera
CTGAGACAACATATACCATGTGCCTTAATCTTTTTTCAGTACCCACCACGGCAAGTAACTCCCCTAATGAATCCTTCAAGTAGTACTGCACAACACGACGACCCTTCTCCTGAGAAACAATGTGCTCTTCCCACGAAATAAATACATGATTATTTGTATCCATCCTGATGTTACAAAGAAATAGTTCATACTAATCGAAAACAGCCTAGTTCTTAAACACCCTCATCCAGAAACATAAACAATCATTTTGGGAAAACAATCCAAAGCAGTCACAAACAAGATGTAACAGAAGTACAAGAAACAACGGATGGTAACAAAATCAGTAACAACAACCGATAGAAACAGAATAGAACAAGAACAAACAATATGATAATCCAGGGCACAAGGAAGAACAATTAGTAACAGAAATCGAAGGACAAGAAACTACAAGCAAGAGTCATGGAGCAAGCTAATCCTCCTAAGTTCTGTTACAGTTTAGGACACGATCGAACAAACATAAAGGATTGTAGCTAAGAACGTCAGACACAAAGAACAGTTTTTTCCAACGATTAGCTCCTGATGACCATATAAACAATGAAAAACAGCATCAAACCACAACTCCAGAATTTTACTTAATCCAAATATGAACAAACCTTAGTTCCAGAAGACTCTCAATGCAACATAGCTATAACGAACAGATTTTTTTTTTAAGGATTGCAAACGAAGGACCAAATTTACAATGAGAAGCGAAACAGATTATGCTGATTTAAATATTAACCATGTACAAGAACAAAAACATACAACACTGAACCAGCATTGATCAGACGACAAGTGATCACACTTACAACAAATAGCTAAGGTTGGAAAAGAAAGCAAGCAACCAAAAAACGAATCCAGAACTCAAGAAAAATAAGCTAAGCACGTAACTCACCCTCAAAATAGCAAATGTTAATTGCTTTCTGAAGAAACAGAACAGATACAGCTGGAGAAAAAAACCAGAGAATGCTGAGTTAGGCTTTTAGTTTTGCAAGCGGTGGCGGTTAGGAAACTGGAAAGAGTAAAGAGTAAAAGAACAAATGGGTGAGGAGAAGGAAGAAAAAGTCAAATGCCATTGCCAACACAAGCAAAAGGTTGAGCTTTAGGTTTTTGAACTTCTTAGTGCCGCTATGACATGTGGGAGCAACAAGAGGGAAGAAACACAAAACTAAAGCTTTTTGAATTTTTGGCCTTTGCACTAAACAAAATACAGAAAATATTTTATTCTTTTCCTGAGTTCTAATAATTATAGAACTTTAGATACTATTGACATACAGTTTTACATATTTATAAATTAAGTTTAAGAGTGTGTTTGGCCAAGTTTATAACCTACACAAATTGGCCTGTAAGTACCTTTTGGGTTATCTACATGAGTGCTAATACGCCAAAATCAGTCAAAACACATAAGCCAGTCACCCCTAACTTATGGCTTTTCGGCTTATAAGCACTTTTGATTTGACTTAGAAATTTACTATTTTATCCATAATATCTTATCCAAAACATAACCTCAACACCCTCTCCATTCCATACTCGTTCATCATCTTACTTACAAAGACACCTACATTTGTTGTATATATTTTTATTATTAGAAGTAAGGGTATTTACTTCTGTTCTTGATAAAATTCATATAGCTATTCTATAGATCCTATAATTAAAAACAAAATCTAATATTTTCAAAATTACACAAGTAAAACTCTAGAACGATCACTATTTGTTCAAGGACGTGATAGAAAGCATGAAAATATCAATATGGCATCCTTTTTCAAATGTAGTTTTTGACATTTTTTAAGATTCCATTAGCAGAAAAAATGCCACCTTTTGGTAATGGCAAGGGCAAAAAACAGCCCAACTATTAACAGAGGGAAAAAGTGCTCCTTGGTAGAAAATACAGGAATAATTTTAATCCTTTTTCCGTAATTCAACTTACAAGCCACAGAGTCAAAAGATAAAAATATAATTGCAGCCCTAAGATAAACCAATTTACAAACAAAACAATCGATATAGCGGTAAAAATGTAATTTGCCAATATAGAAAGAATGAATTATACAGTTAGATGTTTGTTTATAACAATCAAATAAAATTTAAAATACTTATCTACATTTTTCAAAAGGAAAACAAGTTAGGTTAAATCGTAAGAACATTTTGCTCATCGTCTAAAATAATAATAATAATAATAATAATAACAATAATAACAATAATAATAAAAAGTGGAAATAGTTTTTACAAGAAAAACAGGAATTTGAAAAACGGGTGGGCGACATTTTTGGAGAGTCAAAGTAATATAGCAAGCACATACTCAGAGGAAACTTCCTAAAGCTACAACTATTATACATATCCAATAAGAGAGTGTACCAAAAAAAAAAAAGTATGCCCACTTCTTGACCAATTTGTAAAACACATACATACACTGACCAGAAGAGTTCTTGCCTACAGTTCTATAAGATGCCTTAGCCATGTTTCGTTGTTGTCAAAAAAATATATATTTTAGAAAAGCAAATCGAGCATCGTGAGAGTTACTTACAAGTCAAAAATTCACCCACAATGCCAAAAACATTTCATCGTTATCGTAAAAAACAGACTCTTAGACACCAACATTATCACGTATAGAATAGTCTGAAGTTAGTGCTCCATATTTGCAAGGAACTAACATCAGCATCGCTTTGCTTCTCCGCTGAGTGTTTAGAAGTTGATGCCATTTTGTTTGTTCAGGAGTTACATGCATGGGAGCAGTCAGTCGAACTCGAGCTTATGAATGATCTTATGTTTTTCTTTGCCTTAACTTCAACCCATTTGCCGTCTATCCAATCTCTTGAAATCCTCACGTTCATTCTTTTAATCTTGAATATTCTTTTCTCACCTATTATAAAAGAAAAATTACACTTCGAGACATCAAGCCATGACCAACATCAAAAAAGAAAAGAGAAAGGAAGCCCACTCGGTGCACTAAAACTTATACACGGGCCACGGAAGGGCCGGACCACAAGGATCTATTGTACAGTCTTACCTTACATTTTTGCAAAAAGGTGTTTTCACTTGAACTCTTGACAACTTTACTAATTACTACAAGGCTCCCATTTCCCATGACCAAGATAGATCGTTCAAAACTACGGACAACAAATTAACCAAAAGCTAGGCCCTACTATCTAGTTCAAAATTACGGACAACAAGTTAACCAGAACCTAGGCCCTACTATGTAAAAAAAATTCCATTGTTGTGTTAGAAAGCCGATTCATGATAATGTTGAGCATAGACATATGTTTTCAAGTAAGAATTGAAAATAATTAGAGACTTCAATATTGCATCCATTAGTTGTTGAGCTTGTCCTTATGAGAAGTTGTTATGCATCAACAAATAATCAAGAATCCTGCTTTTATTCCTTGTTTTCTAGTTCTATTATAGCTTTTTAGTTTTTCTGAATGCTCTTTGGAGCTGTTTTTTCTTACCAGGGGAGTAAACATGAAGATGACCGCTTCCAAAGACATCATATTCCATAACGACACCTTCCCACCACCCGTCCGACCACCAAGCATCAACAGCAGCTCCTACTTCAATAGAACTGTCAGAAGAATCCTCCAGAGGCCGGGGCCGAACTGTGAGGCGTCCAGTGCATCTCATGCCCAATTTATCGGGGCTTGCAACTCTATTGGAAGGAATCCATTCCTATAAATCAAGCAAAGGTGATGAGGAAATGGATTTAAGGGAGAGTGAACAAATCAATATATTTAAGTACATAACAAGTTATTGTATATAAACTAAAGTTATAGTCACACTGGTTAAGGTACCTCGAGCTTTTCGGGACCATCACAATCCTTGATGTCATCATATTGAACTTTCAGGCGATTTTGTGATACCTGTAAAACCTTACACCTGAACCAGCAGCCTCTCATGCCACTATCCTGGCAAAGAACCTCTATGTTGTCACCAATTTCAAAAGACAGTTTATGTTGAGGCTCAACAAGCTGAATTCCAACTGGTCCACTGCTTGGAATTATTTTCAACTTCAGGTAATTTGGTAGCTTGGTTGTTGCTATCTGCTTACCAGCCATTAATGCACTTCTCCTTTCACTTCTCGGGTATCTACAAGATGAAGGGAGTCAAATTTACCATATTCAACAATGTTTAGCTGTCTGTCCTACATTTCCTAAAACAAAATCTACTCTAAATCGGCTAGTAATTAATTGGATTGTACTTAAAGGTACATGAACATCAAAGCACAATATTAAATACAAATCAATGTGAATTAAAAGCAAACCATACATAGGAAGTTCAAAATTACTACAACATTAATAAGATTACAAAAATATGCATGATATCAATGATCACATATATATGCATAAGCGGAAATAAAAGGAAAAAAGGGGGAAAAAAAAAAGGTAAAAGGAAGACCAAAACTGCATACAGCACATTAACACTATAGATCTTTGTAACATCGAGACATTAAACAAAAATAAAAGAGAAATCGTTTATTGTTCAAGTGAAATTCTAAATGGTGTAAGAAGCAAAGGGCAGAGTCATACTGAACAACTAGGTCAATTAAAGATTCCACTTTATTTGGAAATGCAATAATAGATCACAGCCAGACAGCAGCAAGATCTCAATCAGACATTTAGTGACCTCATTATTATAACCTTTTTTAGAAGGATTACTTCATTATTCGTTGAATCCTATATAAACACCCCCATTGCAGCAGCAACAACATACCTAGTGTAATCCTACGCCGTCTTTAACTCTACCTAGTAGAGATAAAGAGACTGTTTCCAATAGACCCTTAGCCCCTACGGCCCAACTTAAGGGTCAATTGACCTTCTCTTTCCCCAAGGAAGCATAGCACCTCTAGGATTATTTCTTTGCATTTAACCCTTTCTCGTTCAAGATGAAGTTGAAAAGGGGTGAGATTACGCTCTTGCACGTTAGAGCAAGGATGCCATAAAGACTTATTAGTGCTATCAATAAAAAGAAAGGAGAAGAATCAACACCACACATTCTTCATCAATTATGTCGCCGATCAATTAAAGGAAGAAATGATTATACAAAAGGCCTCATCCGTCAAAGAATTAAAATTGATTGTATCAGGAAAAAGATTATATTCTAGCTTTAATCAGGGGGGAAAAAGGATGACATAGATGTAGAAGGAAACTTCAATGTCGATTCTCTCTCTTTCTTTTTTTTAATCGTTAAATACAAACTTTTACCTCGATCTCTCTGCAAATATTAAATCAACAACGGTGGAAAGATGTACTCAGAAGGTTAGCTAAATCATTGAGACTACTAAGATACTATTTAGTTGTTGTATTTATTTTATGTCTACTACAAGTGCAGTCAAACATGCGGAAGTGAGCATTTTGCTATTTTTGTATTACACAATCCACCTTTATTGTACTCAATTCTTTTTATAAGGTAAAGATTCAAGTAATCTAATACTTTAATAAAAAACATTTTCCATCATATGCACACAGCCTTAAGGTAGAAACAACAGCAGGAAATAGATATTCATCAAAAAGGTAAAAGGCAGTGTTGGGCCCTAAACTAATTAAGAGGTTGTAGTTTCCCCCTTTAGCTATTCTTCCAAATATTGTCCCGTACAAGTCTTTAAGGGTTTGTTTGGCCATGAAGACTTCTTTACTTTTTCCAACTATTAGCTCCTGATGACCACATAAATAGTGAAAACAAAAGCATCAAACAACCCCAGATGAAACACCCACAGGATTTTGCTTAATCCAAAGAAAAACTAAACTTAATTCCAGAAAACTCTCAATACAACTCAGCTACAAAGAAAAGATTTTTTCTTTTCAAGATTACCAATCAAGGACCAAAATAAGAACGAAAAACAACAATGAAGCCTAAATCCAGGTGAAAAACGAAATGGGGTTTTCCGATTTTCAAAGATTAACCATGTACAATAACAAAAACATACAACAATCATACAGCATTAATCAGACAACAAATGATCACACTTACAAATAGCTTAGGGTTGGAAAAGGAAAGAATGCAACAAAAAGAGAACCCAGAATTCAAGAAAAAAAAAAGATAAGCACGTAACTAGTAACACACCTCAAAAATAGCAAAAGTCTCTTGCTTTATGGAGAAAGAGAGCAGAAACAGCTAGAGAAAACGGCCAGAGATGCTGAGTTGGGCTTTTATTTCTACAAGCGGTGACGGTTAGGGAAAAGAATAAAGAGCAAAAGAACAAGAAAAGAAGATGGCAGTGAAGGGAGAAAAAGCCAAATGCCATTGCCAACACAAGAAAAAGGTTGAGCAATGAGTTTTTGTTTAAACTTCTTACAGTTTGGCTAAAAGCCAAACCAAAACCAATCCAAACTGATTGAAATAAATTTTAAAAACAGCCAATATGTGGTTTGATTTTTGTTTTAACCAGTAAATTATATACATAAATTTTATAATTATTTGAAGAAGACAAGTGTGGGAAGCGAGTTCAAGATGGTTCGGACATTTATGATGAGATGCACAAATGCCCTAGTGTAAAGGTTTAAGAAGTTGGTTATAGATGGATTTAGGAGACGTAGACCAAAAGAAGTACTATCGAGAAGTGATTAGCCAGCATGTGACGCAGCTTCAGTCTATGGAGGACACGATCTTAGATAGGTGTGGAAGACACGAATTAGGGTACAAGGCTAGCAGGTAGATGTGCGTCCATACTAGTGGGTATGAGTGCATTATCTTGTTTCCCTTTCTACTAGTCGTAGGGATGCTCTTAAAGTTTCTTGTTCTTCAAATTTTACTACTATCTATTGTTTTTGTACAGTTCAAGTGGCGCATATTCTGTTGTAGTATTGTCTTTTTTCCTATTTGTTGTTCTTGATACTATCTATTGTCTTTCATACTTCCATTACATTTTTAGACTATTGTCTTGAGTCGGGAGTCTATCAGAAACAGCTTTTCTACCTTATCTCTAAGGTAGAGGTACGTCTGCGTACATTCTACCCTCTGCAAACCCAAATTTGTAGAACTACACTGAGTAAGTTGTTTAATTTCGTAATTAACTAAATTATGATACTAGTTTTTCATAAATAAGAACAAATATTTTTAACTTTTAATTATTAATTTGTCTACTTTTTCACATGCACTATAACATATTTAGATTTTATTTATTAAAAAATATGCACAAACCCAACAGTCTAAGTCTAATTCTCTACATTTGGTTGTGGTGTATTGCCAATTTTAATTTTTTTTTTTTTTTTGTGCTAAGACATTCAACTACTCTTCACGGACGTGCACCTTTGATTTTTAAAGGGTTGACCATTCTATTAAGAATTGTATATTGCTTTTATGAATGTTAGACATGTGAAGTGGAAAATTCTCTACAATTATACAACTTAAACATGCTAAAGCTTCGAAATAGCATTGGAAATAACAGAAAATTTAGATACATTCATCTTGTAATAGTAGAGAAAATTAGTTGATTCTTAATGTTCATTTTAAATAGTTGTCTTATGTATATGATTATTTTACTATTACCGATATATCATCAGCTATTATAAACTGAAAAACCGAATCAAACTAATCCGATGGTGTTTGTTTATTTGGTTTTGTTTAAAAACTTAAAAACTGAAGAAATTGATTTGGTTCTAACTTTAATCAAAAACCAATCCAAACCAAACCATGTACATCCCTCCTTCTTAGTGCCGCTATGACATGTGGGAGCAACAAGAGCGAAGAAACACAAAATTGAAGTTTTGAAATTTTTCATTTACACTAAACAAAATACCGAATATATATACATACATATAAATATAGGGTGTTCAGCTAAGCTTATAATCAGGACATGCTTGTAAGTACCTTTTGACTTATCTCTGCGTTGGCAACAAACAAAGTGCTTATACGAAAAAGTAGTCAAAAGTCATAATCCGATCACCCCAACTCATGGCTTTTCATTTTAGAAGCACTTCTAATTTGACCTAAGATTTTATTGTTATTATATCCTTAATATCTTTTTTTAAAATATAAGATATTACATCTCTCCATTTCATATTCATCATTCATCATTTTCTTACAAAGATATTTTAAAATTTATAATTACTAACTTAAAAAATTTAAGGGTATTTTAGTCATTTTAAGAAGTGATAGTTTATAAATATAGGGTGATCAAAGGGGAATGGAGAACTAGATATGTTGCTATGCCTTTCAGGTGCAGATTATGGAAAAATATAATGAAAGGATGGAATGTTTTTAATGCAACATTTCAATTCAAGGTTGGAGTTGGGAGCAGAGTCTTTTGTTTTTGGGAACACAAGTGGTGTGGTGATTTTGTTTTGAAAGATGAGTTTTAGAGTTTGTTTAGAGTTTCTTGGAAGGAAACTCAACAATAAAACAGAATAAGGGACACAAGGTGGAGAAAGATTTTGATATTTAAGATTGAGAAGGAATTTCCAAGATTGGGAGGTGGCCGAGTTTCAAAGATTGTTGGCCCTTCTATACAAGCAAGGTTGGCCCTTCACTCCCATTGATAAACCCGATATTTGGTGGTGGAGGTTGGGGTATAATGGGTCTTTTTCTTTTAAATCTTTTTTCCCAAACACTTTTTGTTAAGGAAGAGATTGTATTTTCGTGTAATGAAATTTGGATACCTCAGGTACCAAGAAATGTGTGTTTCTTCTCTTGGTTTGCTGCTAGAGGGGTGATCTTGATGGCTAAAAACCTTAGAAAGTGAAAGGTTAGAGTGTTCCATGTGTAAGGAGATGAGGGAGGACGTAGATCATCTTCTTCTACATAGGGATTTTACCATGAGATTCTAGTGGGATATATTTAGAGGGCTTGGAATCTCTTGGCTACGCCAAAAACTATGGAAGTATTGATGTCTTTCTGGAGGAGCGGAAGGAGAAGATGCCATAGGGCATGAAACGTGATTCCGCTCGCGTTGTAGTGGGTTGTTTGGAGAGAGAGAAATAGAAGAGCTTTTGAGACGCAAACTCAAGTGCTTCTCATTTGACGATTCTATGATCGCTTATTTTCTTTTGGTATACCCATGAAGTCCCTTGTAGTATAGATGATTCAATGGAGTACGTAGAGAATCATGTCCTTTTCATGGTCATTAGCTAAACAGGTTACTTTCACTCAAGATAATCTTATGAAAAGGGGTCTCTACTTGTGTTCTAGATGTTACTTTTGTGGAGTTGAGGCTGAGACAATAAATCATCCTTTTTTATATTGTAAAGTGATATAGAAACTATGGCTTTTCTTCATCAACCTAAGGGGTATCAGGTGGTCTCTACCAAGGAATATTCATGAAGGATTAGCTTGTTGGCATAGAGATGCTAATCAGTCAGGTCACAGGGAGAGATGGAAGATTGGCCCGGCTTACATTTGGTGGACTATTTGGAGAGATAGGAATCAGAGGTGTTCTGAAGATAAGAGTTGTATATATCAGATATTAAAGAACTGCCTAGTGTTTTTCTACTTTTGGTATAAACATGAATATCCTGTAGAAGTTGAGGACTTTCTTTGTGTTTTAGATTACTTATGAAGAGATAGGTGGCGGGTGCGTTTTGCTTTTTGACTGCTACTTGTAATTACAACTGGAACACACCTTTGGTGTAGTTCTTTGTTTATAATATATATATATATATATATCAATGTTACCGATCTCAAAAAAAGATTCCTCGCCTTTTGTTTTAATCCTTGTATATGGCCAATTTTTTGGCCTTGTTAATGAATGAAATATGTTTACCTGATTAAAAAAATCAACACTTTTTTATAGAAACATCGAGTGCTTATTATCAATTGCAACACTTATATCCAAACACTAACTCCTTAATTATAAAATTAAAAAAATGATTATCACTATTTACAGTCAGTTAATCCACTATATATATATGACTCTTATCCTTTAAGTTATATTGATGTTTGTTGACTAGGATAGATGGAAGAAGTGAGATCTTGTAAGTAGGGAGGTATGTTTTGTCTTGTTTTTCATGTTAGTAGTAGTTGTCTTCTGATGCTTTTAGTGTCTTATCCTTGGAGTTATATTGATGTTTGTTGTCTAGGATAGATGGATTGTTGTATTATTTTGCAATAGTGCTGCTTTTGCTACTGGTTG
Organism: Withania somnifera; assembly: GCA_039654485.1. Lineage (NCBI taxonomy): Eukaryota > Viridiplantae > Streptophyta > Magnoliopsida > Solanales > Solanaceae > Withania > Withania somnifera. The sequence goes on from JBDJHY010000007.1 coordinate 6,731,499, forward strand.
TCCTTCTTTTACTATGTATTGCTTATTGTTTTATTAGACAGTGGTTTTGTCGTGAGCCGAGGGTCTATCAGAAACAACCTCTCTACCTCACCCTGAGGTAGTGGTATGAACCCCATACACTTTACCTGCCCAGACCCCACTTTGTGGGAATATACTGGGTTTGTTGTTGTTGATATATATATGGGTCTAATTTATTTTTGGACTAATGCATAACTAATATCCTAATTAAGTAATAATTTACAATAGTTATATTGAAAGTTATTTAAGAGAAAGAGCAGAGTTGTTCTTAGTTATTTATTTTTTCCTTCTGTATAGAAAAAGAGCATGGCTGATGGTTAAAGTCAAATTTCATATAACTATTCTATAGCTTCTGTAATAAAAAAAAAAATCCAGTATCCTAGAGTTTAAAATTACACAAGTAAAATTCTAGAACGATCACTACCTTCTAAAAGACTATGATAGAAAGCATGAAAATATATATATGATGTCTTTATTTTTCGATAGTTTCTTAAGATGCCGTTAGTGAGAAAAATGCCACTTTTTGGCAATGGCAAGGCAAAAAACAACCTAACTATTAATGGAGGGCAAAAGCGCTCCTTGGCAGATATACAGGAACAATTTTGACACTTTTTTCCATAGTTTGAACTACAAGCCACAGAGACTCCAACTTTACATCCATTGGCTGTTGAGTAATCCTGATATGAAGTTGCTATGTATCAACCGATAAGCAAATATTTTCCTTTGTTTTATGTTTTCTATATCTCTTTTAGTTTTCTATTTCTCTTTTAGCTTTTCAGTTTTTTTGGGTGCTCTTGGACTGCTATTTCTTACCAGGGAAGCAAACATAAAAATGACAGCTTCCACAGACATCAAATGCAGCAACTACACCTTCCCACCAGTCACCACCAAGCATCAACTACAGCTACTACTTCAAAAAACAGTCGGAAGAATCCTCCAGAGGCAGGGGCCGAATTGTGAGGCGTCCTGTGCATTTCATGCCCAATTTATCAGAGCCTGCATCTCTGCAGGACGGACGCCACTCCTATAAATCAAGAAAACGTTTGAGAAACGGGGTGAAGAGAGTACAAACAAGTCAATATATGTAAGTAGATCATAAGTTATAGTGTATAAATTTAAGGGAAATCAAGCACAGGTGAGAGTTACTTACAAGTCAAAAAACATACCTGCAGTGCCAAAAGCATTTCACCATTATCAAAGAAACTCACAACTCCTAGACCTCAGCATTATCACTTATAGAATTGTCTGAAATCAGCTCTCCTTACCTCCAAGAAAATCATTACCATCGCTTTTTCAGTTTAAGCACGTCTGTGGCTTGCTTCTCCGCTAAGTGTTTAGAAGTTGACGTCAATTTTGTTGTCTCTGGGTGCCACAAGCTTGGGAGCCATCTGATTTTCACAGTGCCCCGGTTCTTTGATACTGCACTTGGACATATCAGTTAAACTCGAGCTTATGAACGACTTGATGTCTTTCTTTCCCTTAACTTCAACCCATTTGTTGTCTATCCAATCTCTTGAAATCCTCAAGTTCTTCCTTTGAATCTCCAACGATACGTTCTTGCATATTATCAAGAAAAGAAACACCTTGGGGAATCAGGCGATGACCAGCATTGAACATTCAAAATTCTGACTACAAATTAGCCAGAAGCTAGGCAAACTGTTTTGAACTTTTTCCAATGCTGAGTTAGAGAGCCGATTTATGACAACGCTGACCTTAGACATGATTTCAAGAGAGAATTGAAATTAACTAGAGACTCCAATTTTAATGCATTGTCTGCTGAGTTATCCTTATGCTAAGTTACTATGATTCAACCAAGAAGCAAGAATTATCCTGTTATTCCTTATTTCTATTTTAACTTTTTAGGGTGCTGTTTCAGGCTGTCATTTCTTACCAGGGAAGAAAACCTGAAGGTGACCGCTTCCATAGACATCAAATTCAGCAACAACACCTTCCCACCACCTGTCAGACCACCAAGCATCAACTGCAGCTCCTACTTCAAAAGAATAGTCAGATGAATCCTCCAGAGGCTGGGGCCGAATTGTGAGGCATCCTGTGCATCTCATGCAGGTTATCAGGGCATGCAACTCTGTAGGACGGAATCCATTCCTATGGATCAAGAAAAGGTGATTAGGAAACAGGGTGAACGGAGAAAGGACAAGTCAATACAACTTTGTAGATCATAAGTTATAGTCTATGAACTTAATTACTGTTGCAGTAATTAAGGTACCTCGAGCTTCTCAGGACCATCACAATCAGGACATCATCATTTTGAACTTACCCTGAACCAGCAGCCTCTCATGCCACTATCATGGCAAAGAACCTCTAAGTTGTCACCAACTTCAAAAGACAGCTTATATTGAGGCTCAATAAGCAGAATTCCAGCTGGTCCTCTGCTTGGAAATTTTGTTTTTAACTTCGGGCCAGGAATTGGCTCTCGGATGCCAGAATGGCCACTCTCACCAACACTTCTACTCCCCAGGCCCTTGCCTTGTAGGATCTTCTCAAGTTATATCTTTTACTTCATGCAACATATTACCCGTTGACATAAGTTGGGCTTGTTGACTGCATAACATGGTAAATATCGTTTGATTATAGTAGCCATCCAATTCACTAAGAGAGAATGGCATGACCTTGCTGTTTCTGAATTCCCTAGAGCACATATAGATGCCAGAGAACAAATCTTTTGGGACCAGAGAAATATATTTCTCTCAAGCATTAATACACTTGGCATAGATCACCTGAGCATGAGGCATGATAAGTACTTCTGGAGGGTGTCCCTCAAGCTGAGGAATTACATACTGGACTTCCTGAAAATGTTGAAACCACTGCTCAGAAAAATCGTCCAGCTAACGTAGGTAGAGACTTTCTTCTTCGGCCCTGACCATAGCGAAGGAACAAAGTGCTTACAGTTATTGTAATTCCATTTGTGCTAAAAGAAGGATAATGGCTAAGTTGTTTGAAGCAGGTCCAGGCAGTATCCGACCACAAAATATTTGATATTTTTGGTTCCAATTTGCTAGGAAGCTGGCCCTGGAATAGATATTTTCCCCTTCAGTAACTGTAGTTAAAGAAATTGAAACCAAGGTTCAAAACAAAGTAGATCAACATATTTGAGACCTCATCAGATATGCGACCAGCCATTAAAGCGCTCTTTCTCCTTTCACTTGTCGGGGTATCTACAAGATAAGAGACGTCAAATTTCTACTATAGCTTTCTATTTATAGCAGCACAATACCTAGAATCCAGATAACAAACCAAATTGTGAACCATGAAGCAAGCTTGTTGTGGATCTTCTTAAAATAGCTCATTTAAAACTTCTTTAAATTATTTAAGATAGAAAATATGTCAACTCACTAGAAAAAGAATTTCTCTCATGATGTTAATGACATCAAAAGAAAAGGAGCTTCCTAGTGAGGTGTCACTTTCACAGTGATTATTATATGAATCATTAGCATCCACAGATCCTGCAATGAAGATAGTTAAATTAAGATGTAAGGAAGTGCAACTTTTAGCGTCTAACATGGTTTTATAATAATAGAACTAAAAGAACGGTAAGAATTTCGATCCACCATCTAAGTAGCTCGAACTTGGGTGAAGGTGTCTGATACATGTGTGGATCTAGAGGTCAAATTTTTTATAATCTAAATTTTAAAATTAGGCAATACAAATCCAGGTATGGATATGGGTGCAGGAAATAGGCTAAAATTATTCAAAATCTTAATATAAAGTTGTATGTCTACATTATGATACATTATGTGGAAACCATTCAAGGTTATATGAGGAAAGATTATTGTTTGAGAGAACTCCAGGAAGTGATATAAGGAAAAAGACTGACATAGAAATTTCTATATACAAGGTACT
>JBDJHY010000007.1:6755468-6769071 GCA_039654485.1 Withania somnifera
AGAAACTAAAGTAGGCAAGGGTCTATTTATATAGGCCAAAGACCCAAGCCTCCTTATACACAAACAATGTGGGACTTTAGAGGAAAAAAACAAGCCAAAAATACAACAGGCCTATGATGGTGGACTACAATACAAAAGCAAGGCATGGATTGAATTTTTCTAGGTTACTGATTGAAGTAGATTTAGGTGCTTAATTGCCTGATGAAGTAAGATTTAAGAATGAAAAATGAAAAGTGATACAGCAACCTGTGAAGTTTGATTGGAAACTTTTTTGTGTAAGTTTTGTAATAAATATGCACAAGAAGAGGATGTATATAAGGTAAAGAAGAAAGTACCAAGAACGAATCAGTTAAATCAGAAAGTAGAAGGGATTTTAAAGACTCCACGGGCTGAAGGATGTAAGCAGAAGCAAAGTAATAAGGAAGAAATTCAACTAATAAGGGGTAAGCAAAAAGAGGTGAACTAGTATAAGCAATGAAGCTTAGATAGCATCTGCTAGAAATGGAAGAACACCTCTGAGAACTCCTGTAAGGAAGGACCAACAGAATACCAGTGCAAACTCATTTCATATTTTGCAGCACAAGGATGAAAACATAGATAGTGACAATGTGGGTGGCCAAACTATACTGGTGTCTGGGAATGGGTAACATAATCAGTTGGCATGTTAGGGGGCTTAATGCTCCTAATAAGCAGCAGGAGATTAAAATATTTTACAATGAAGAAAAGGTGAATCTGATAGGCTTGCTAGAAATAAAAACAAAGAGGGAGAGAATGGAACAAATGCTGATAGAGTATTTGCACGTTAGAAGTATGATACAAACCTTGAATGTCATTTCAATGGTAGAATCTGGCTTACTTGGAGCCCTGATTATTATAGAGTTAATACTCTTTTCAAGAGTGCCTAACAGATTACTTGTGAAGTTATGCTCATACCTCAGCAGATCTCATTTGAGATATCGTTTTGTATATGCTTTTAATACTAGAGAACAGAGGAGGGAATTGTGGGATAATATGGTAGGAGGTGTAGGTGTTAGGAGATTTTAATTCAGTACTTACAGCAGAAGATAGGATTGGTGGAAGTCCTGTAAATTAGCCAGAAGTAATTGATTTTCATAATTGTATGATTCACTGTGTATTAATAGAGTTCTCAGCTCAGGAAAGCAGATATACTTGGAGTGACAAGCATGAAGAATATAGAGTTATAGATTGATTTTTTATCAATGGAGAGTGGCTGAATACAATGCAATCTTGTTAGGCTATATTTCTACCTGAGGAAATGAGTGGCCATTGCCCGGCAAAGATTGATTCTACTGAGATGAACAAGATAAAAAAATTATTTCAATTATGTAATGTCTGGACTAAACATGATAAGTTTAATTTAACAGTTGAATATGGTTGGGATGTGAGGATTGAAGGGTGCATTATATACAAGGTGGTGTAGAGATTAAAACCTTTGAAACAGAAGTTGAAAGAGTTGTATTTACAGAGTATCAGAACATTGTGAGTGAATCAAATGAGGATAGAAAAGCTCTAAAGAGGTCTCAACTAATACTGCAATCAAATCCTACGAATCTGAAGTATCAACAATTAAAGAGGCAGGCATATCAAAAATAAGAAATTCTTATATGGCTGAAATGTTTTTGCAGCAAAGGAGTAAAGCCACAACAATAGATATTTCTACTGTGTCATTAAACACAAGAAGTTAAAGCAAGCAACCACTCAGTTGAAAGACAGTGCAGGAATTTGGCAGACTGATTCTAACAAAATTACAGAACTAATTGATAAGTGTTATAAGGATCTTCTGTCAAGCAAAACAAAGAGTAGAGCAACAGCAATAAGGGCTATTGTTCAGAGAGGGACTATGCTTGCTGAGGATCAACAGGATGGGTTGATATAAGTGTTTGAGCCTAAAGATGTGAAGAAAGTAATGCTTCAGATAGACATAAATAAAAGCCCTGAGCTATATGGGTTTGGGAGTGGATTTTATAGGGCAGCATAGAAAATAGTGGGACAGGATGTCACTAGTGCAGTGCTGGAATTCTTTCAGCAAAGCACGATCTCGAAGCAAATTAATTCAACAAATATTGTACTCATTCCGTGGAGATACCTGAAAATGCAAGTCAGTTTAGATCTATATCCTGTTGCAGTGTCATTTATAAGTGCATTTCCAAGCTAATTTGTAGCAGATTGAAAACTGCTATTAAAATCCTAGTAGGAGAAAATCAATCAACATTTGTGCAGAAAAGATCTATGATGCATAATGTCTTATTTTTTCATGATATACTGAGGCACTATAACAGGAGAAATGTTTCACCTCGATGTCTAATGAATATAGATATGCTTCACCTCGATGTCTTATGAATATAGATCTAAGGAAAACATATGACATTGTTAGAAGGAATCTCTTCAAGGAGGTGATGATTGAATTCAAATTTCCTGCTAAATTCATCAAGTGGATAATGTTGTGTATCTCCACTACTATTGTTCTCAGTAAAAGTGAAAGGAGAAAATTATGGATATTTACCAAAAAGAGAGGGCTTAGGCAAGGAGATCCTATTTCTCCTCTATTATTTGTACTGGTGATGAAGTACTTATCCAGAATATTGCAAATAATGAGTAGATTGCCTCATTTTAAGTTTCACCCTATATGCAAGAAACTGAAGTTGACTCATCTCATATTTGCTGATGATATGATGGTGTTCTATAAAGGCGATGAGGAATCAGTTAGTAGAGTCATAGAGACTTTGGCACACTTTAGTTAAGTCACAGGCTTGACATCAAATTTAGAGAAGTCCAGCATATTTCTAGCAGGGATGAATGAAGCCACCATACTAAAAATCATAGCCAGAACCTGATTCATAGTTGGGGAATATCAAATCAAGTATTTGGTATTACCACTATCTCCAAATAAATGGGTAAAAAGGGACTGCCATGCACTGGTTGAAAAGATTACACAGAGAATCATTGTGACATATGCCAAACGATTGTCTTATGCTGGCAGGTTACAAATTGTTAGCGCAGTTTTAATCTCTATACATAATTTCAGGGGTGTGGTTTTTATCGTTTCACATAGCATTCTTAAGGAGGTGGATAAGATATGCAGAGACTTTTGGGGAGTAGCAAGGAAAATAAGAAAGTAGCTTTAGTATCTTAGGAAAAGGTGTGTTTTCCTTAGCGACAAGAGAGTCTAAATATCAAAGGGAGTAGGAATTGGAATGTAGCATCAGTGGGGCAATTAATATGACAATTAGCTATGAACAAAGAATCATTATGAGTTAAGTGGGTACATGGAGTCTATATAAAGGAAGACATTAGTATTTGGAATCATAAAGCTCCAATGGATTGCAATTGGTACTGGAGGAAAATTAATGCTATTAAGGTTAGTATGCAGAATTGGTACAACCAAGGCAGGTATAGACTCACACAGGACGGAAGGTATTCAATCACTAAAACTTAAGGATAAAACCCATGCTGAAGTGTGCTGAGTTAATCTGGAGATCTATGAGCCTTTCTAAACATCGATTCGTGATATGGCTGGCTGTACAAGGAAGATTACTCATACAGGGGAGGAAGCTCAGGTTGGGAATACAAGTAGAGAACACTGATTGTTGTTAATTTTATGAGCAGGTCCTGAAAACCAGCATACATTTGTTTGAAGAGTGGATGGATTACGCTAGTCTGGCAGGAAATGCTACTCTGGATCGGAATGAGTGTGATTGCATGAGGGGTAAAACAAGCATTGGAGGAAATCAAGAGGAAGCATTGGAAGGAATTCAAAAAAGAAATTGCAGCAGCTATATGTGGAGCAGTGCTTTACCACACTTGGAAAGGTAGGAACTGGAAGAAATTTAGACTTAGAGGGATACAACTGCACATAGAGGAGGTGATTGTACAAATAAAGAAAGAATTCAATTACATATGCATTCTAAGAGAGCAAATAAGTGTATAGGAAGTTTGTTTAGCATTTACTTTGTAATTAGTGAGGTTTGTTTTAAAGCCTACTACTACTTTACAGAAGGTGTTCTTTATTTGTACATGGTTTTGATAGTTAATGGTTATACAAAAAAAAAAAAATACTTGTTCGTTAATTAATTTAATTTCAAAGGTTTTAGTTCAATGATTTAGAACTTTCTCGGATCAATAATTAGTAGGCGTCTAGATAAAAGAATTGTAAAATTTTCTAAAAAGATAGTTACTGACCGCCTTTTCATTTTTCTTACAATTTAGGAGCATTTTAAACTATAATTTAAAATTATTTTTGGAAAATTTAAAAAAAACGTTAAAGCAGGTCTAAAATTTTGTAAGTTATTATAAATATTAAATAATAGTTTAATACTTTATCTGTAAAGTCAAGAAATATGTAAACAAATTTTAGACAGATAGTTTAACGCTGTTTGATTGAATAATTTCTCAACAAAGTAAACATAATTTATAGACCTGTTCAAAGAGAAAAGTGTGGCGGCGCATGCGCCGAGTTTCTATTTGGGCTTGTAGGGAATGGTTGGACTTGCAACAGAGCTAGTCCTGCGATTGGGCCAACATTTTTCTTTATTTAAAGAGTAAACTATAATGACACGCTATTATAGAAGCCAATTATTTTTTATATCATTAATTTCTAATATTATAGTTTGTATTACTTTTTTTTTAGGTAGGATACATATTTCAACTGAAATCGCGATACATTGTAGACACCCGATATATTGAGTAATCGTGATACATTGTAGGAAAATAACCTTCAAGATATATAAGGATACGTATTACGCCATTTAAGTACATTGTTAAGGTGTCTGGATACACAATTCAAATTCAAATACTCGTATGATTACAACATATTGTATTACGCAACATGCATTGCGTATCCGAACATAACATGTATCGTGAAACTAATGATATATTATTAACTTAAAGTAGTGAGAATAAGTAAATGATAGAGATTTTGAGGGTTTATATAATTTATCCAAGAAAGTTGGTAAGAAAAAATAGATATATACTTTATTTCTTCATATCTCTTATACTTGTTTATGGTTATTTTAAATTGATTTTGTTTGAAGGTCACCATTGTTGAAGTTTTACATTGATTTATGAAATAGCATTTGCAAATCACATTTCAATACCTCAACTTACAAATGGCATTACCAACCCTGGCTTATAAATTGCTTATAAACATCAATCGACTAACAAATCATATTCATGAAACTCGAAACTCCCCGATGAGGTTCTTTTCACCCTTTCCTTACGGTACTATTTCGCTATCGGTTCCAGGAGCATTTAGCCTTGTAAGGTGGTCCTTGCTGATTCACGTGAAATTTTACAGTTGATATCGATCTTAACCCAGACCTCAATATTTTTTTTTTATCTAATAGAAAAAGGGATAATTTTCCAACTTACAAATCACACGAAGATATATGAATTGCATTTATCTACAAAGCATTTTTAAAACCTCATCTTAAAAATTACATTTATCAACCACTTACATTTACAAAACACATATCAACTGCGAGTTTATCCTTGGACTTACAACTCATTTATTAACCGCAGCTTATTTTTTTCAACTTGACACACAAGTAGGTCAAACTAAAAGTAAAGATAAATAAAAGGATTTAAGTTAGTATAGCTACTTATGAAAATGCAATCTTTTTCTTTAGGGATTATATTTGGTGTTGAAAAATTCAGACTTCAAAACCAACTACAAATCGATCAATAGTGCTGCCCTTACTTATTGTTGTGTTAGTCTAGTCTTTATTCAATGAAGTATTATTAGGGAAACGATCTATTTATATTGGAGGAAAATGTGCCATTTTATGCATCATTGCATACATTCAACCACATTAATTATCAACCAAAGTACCATTAATTGAATCATACATGACATATAGTAACATTTTAAGCAAATGAAACAACAAAATCATTAGTTTACAAGGCAATTTTGAACAGTTTTGTATTTATAGGATTCATTAATAATGCACATTATCATCACGAAATTCTAAATTTTTTATATAAAATAAAATACATCGATATTAGTTGGTATTTAAATTTTACATTAGAATTTTTATTCTTTTCCTGGTATTCAGGCTATTAGAACTATAAATATATATCATTATAGTGGTAAAAAGGAAATGAAACAAACTAAATTATTAGCAAGTAAGATAAACAACCACTATCTTATCACAATTCACCTACTCTACAAAATTATCCAAATATTTTATATATTAAAATAATAACCTTTACAGCTTAGTTTGTGACCACATTATTTGATATCGCTTTCATAAACATAAATCTTGGTTCAATTAAGCCAAATGGATGTACTAACTGATAAAGTTAATCACATTAATTCCTCAATCAATTAATCCCCCTTTGAATAAATTGAATCTTATTGCTATTTTAATTTTAAACATTTCAATCAACAAATACTTTGAATATATGGATGCACATATCTATATTTGTCTTGTACTTAATTACTTTTATACTGAGGGGAAATAGGCAAAAAGGAGTCTTCCCTTTGTCGTCTTACAAAAAACATTATGTATGATTAGAAACTTGCCATTACATGGCAAGTGTCATCCAACTAGCACAAAACTTTATATATAAACAATCTCTTCAGAGCAAAATTAGTATATATTTTATCTTGTTTGGCTGACTCTCTTTATAAAATTTCGTTGAATATATTATTATTACAGTAGTATTTTTAAAATCATATATTGATACTTAAAAGCAAAGATGAGCTAAGGTATTAAATCTTTCAATAAATAGTTTTGATTCCCCAAACTTGAAATATTTTTTATTTTACTTTTAAGCCACTTCTCATGTTTTCTCCAATTTTTATGTCATCAATACCTCATATTCTTGGTGTTTACCAATCATAATCTGTTACTAAGTTCACCGAAGGAGTGATTGACGCTCAAGCAATTACTTAGTGTTAAGTAAGAGATTTTATCAAGGAAATCATCATAGTCTATTCCAAATGCTATCTTGGCTAATCCAAGTTGTTATACTTCTTTCTCTTCTACTCACCCCCACCCCATTTTTTCTTTCTGAAATATAATAATATCTGATATTTGAAATTTGATGCTAACTTGACTATATTCAGAGATTTGTGCGGCATTAAAGAAGACGTTGGCAAGACGAAAATGAGCTCAAAACCAAATACCTAATATTAGTATCTATTTTAAAAGTATGGGGGCTAGGTATAGATATTAGACTTGGTCACCTACTACCTTCACAACGCAGATTCTCCATATAATACAATATGCCGGTAGGAGAACTTAACTTTTTGTTCTATATTTAATTTGTCAGTCTTATTATACTTTCACTATATTTGCTTATTATAAAATGCCATCTAGCTCTCTCCATTTTCTCTTTTTTTTTCTCTATATATTAAAAGACAATCTTCATGAAAATTTCATTACAAAATTTACCATATTATATTACATAGAATAATAAAAACTTTAAGAATCGGTATACTAACTATTTTTTTTAGTAATTGAGTTTTTTTTTTTATTAAAAGAGAGAAGAAATTATCATAATATGTTAAAGTTTTTGTTAAAAAAGAAGAGGAGGAAGAAGAAGAAGAAGAAGAAGGGAATTTAGTAAACAAGATTAGGCATATTGTCCGTCAAAATTTTTAAGTTTATGAGTCTGACATCATAGTTTTTTTAATTTACTAGGTTCAAACTCAGTAATTAGTACATACTCAATGAATTTTTAAGAAGTTCCATAAAGCCTACTATATAACTTGTATTGTAGCTTCACACAGGCACACTTCCTAGTGGTTTAAAAAGACCGGCTGAGCCGGCTCTTATTTGCTGTTATTTTCTAGAGACTTTGTTGCTTCAGAGAAAGAGAATCCTCTTTGTATAATCCACTTTTTGCGGGCAATTTAGCTTATAAGTAATGGTACTCTTTTAAATACCTTTCATTCTCCTACATTTTATACAAACTTGTCCCTTTATATATATATATAACTACTTCTTTCCTTAAAACTCTTACCATTTTTCACCACTAGTTTTATATAAATATACATATATTGTGTTAATTCCTTACACTAGCAAGAAGCTATATACGACATACTTATAGAAGACAGAAAAAGTAACAAGAAAAATGGCAGGGTTTGATGAATTTGGAGAGGAAAACCATTATTTTCTAGATCATCATAGTACTGATGCTGTTATCTTTGAACTTAATAGTTTGCAAAACCAACTCAAAGGTAATTCAATTTCCTCTTTCTTTCTTAACCAGAAATCTCCCCGCCCCACTATTCCATTGTTACGTACCAAATAAACTCATTCATCAAGATGAAAAAAGTAACCTAATGGATTTGAACCTAAGATATACACATCTGTTAGGAGCAAGGAAAAGTGTTTTTACAATTTTCAACCTTGCATTTGTCGAACGTGCATGTCATGACCTTTTGCAATATTAACTGACTTCAACTTATTTGATCTTCTCTGAGGCCTGGGGATAGCGATATGAAACTATTGCATTTTTTGTTCCTCCATCTTCCCCGGTTGGAACTGTGTAAATTTGAAAAAAGAAAAGAAAATAAAGTCTCTCTTCCTAAGATCACCATCTTCGGTGTATTAAAATAAGATTGCCCCCAATCAACATATCGGAATTGGGATCTCTCGCAATGTTGTTAAATTCTTTTTATTAGTCATGATGACAGACGTACTTGAGCTTGCTTGTTTCATTGAGATTAATTTATTAGTTAAAAGAAATTTTATAAGACATGTACAAACAATTTTTAAAAAGTAAAATAAATTACCTACTACGAATAATTCTGCAAGAAGCTAAACCCTTTTAATTTTAGTTGTAAGTAGAGTTCTTTCCAACTTTAGTACGTTTCCACTTTATACCATAAGAAATTCTGGGTTCCTATGTTTCTAATTAGTGGCTTTAGGTGACCTTTCATTTTCATGAAATGGCTATCTGAAAAACTTGGATTTCAGTGGAAGTATTTTCATTTTTAGAAACTATTCTTTTTGTGCTTAAAGAGAGACATTTCTGATGCCAATATTACATTTTTAAAACTTGTAAATTCCAAGTTATTGAATAATTATTTCCAATTCTTGATTTTGAATATATATATTTTTTAGACAAGGATAGAGAACTTGGAACAGCTCAAAGTGAAATAAAGGCTTTGAAAGCAACAGATGGTCTCAAAGACAAGGCACTTGAAGAGGTACTCTAACTATGATTGCCATGTACTACTACAACATAAAGTCATAAATTACTAAGTAACTGAACTAAATCACTATGACAATAAAGTTTAAATTTTTACCCTCTATAATCACAAAACCTTATACTCTTAAAGATCATTTTACTGTTATAATAAGTAAATCTTTGTAACTTTACTTTATAATGGGCAAGGTTTAGTCACTTCAATGTGACACAAAACAGTTTGATAACTTTACTATTACAATTGTTAAGGTTCAGTGGCTTATATGGATAAAAAGTAAATTTGTAACTTTATTGATACAATAAGAAATTTGAGTGACCATACTTGTACAAAGATGAAGCTACACAAAGCAGCATAATTTATTTATTATCCTTGGAAGTTACCAAAAATTTACTTGATAATCCAATTCCGTTTATTTTTACAGCTTGGAAGTATAGTTCAAAGACTGGAAGAAAAACTGAAAATAAGTGAAAACCTTCTTGAACAAAAGGTTTGTCATTTTACCTATTTTCCTTAGTCCAATTCAGATAGCAGTATTTAGTATTTACATACCCAAAAAGGCCAGGTCCTAAGTTGTTTTTGGTCCTGATCAAATATTGCAGAATCTTGATATCAAGAATCTAACTAATGAGAAGAAAGAAGCTCTGGCTGCACAATATGCTGCTGAATCAACTCTTAGAAGAGTGTATGCAGAGCAGAAGGACGACGACTCACCTCCTATCGAGTCCATTATTGCTCCTCTTGAAGCAGAGATTAAGATGTATAAGAATGAGGTAATGTATATATAGTCAGACTATTCGATAAAAGTTATCCTGGGACTCGTCAACACCAATCTCTTGTTACCTACTAACCACGGAACTACCATTTTGCCTAGTATCCACTCTTCTCTTCTGCAGGAACATGTGGAATAACAACATTTCACTCTAATGGCCAAGTTTTCTTTGGGACCTTTTTAACGTTTATGTTATATCTTGTATTCTTTTTACCATTATTTCTATATCAGCTAAAAAAATATCTGAACACATGATGTTTTTAGAAAAGTTTTGACTGTATATTGAAATGATGAAATTCCATTGCAAAAGTTTCTTTTTTGTTCTGTTTTGTGTTGCCGTTAACTTGTGGTTTTTCTTTCAGATTGCAGCATTACAGGAAGATACAAGGGCTTTGGAAAGGCAAAACAAGTCGAAAGAAGCAGCACTGGTTGAAGCAGAAAGGATACTAAAAAGTGCTCTAGAAAGAGCACTAATAGTTGAAGAAGTTCAGAATCAGAACTTTGAGCTGAGAAGACAAATTGAAATCTGCCAGGCATGAGTTATAAAACCAGAATATAACAATCTATGTTGCTCGGACTCTTCAGAGTGAGTGCCGGATACTCCAAGAGTGGTGCATTTTGGAAGATCCGGCACAGGTGTAGCAACATGTTTGCAGAGTCCGATTAACATTAGATAACAAGTTGATAAATAGTAGATAGATAACATAAACATGAATTACTCCTAATGTGCAGGAGGAACACAAAATACTTGATAAGACGAACCGTCAAAAGATTTTAGAAGTTGAAAGGCTTACCCAAACTATAAAAGAGCTTGAAGAGGCAATTCTTGCTGGAGGAGCAGCTGCTAACAAGATTCGCGACTGTCAAAGGCAAATTTCTGAAATACAAGTAAAAAAAACTGCGAAAACATCAATCAAAGTCGAGAACTTAGTTACTCTTGATTAACTAATTGTAGCTTTTCATGAACATATAGGAGGAGAAGAGAACATTGGAAAGGGAACTAGCAAGAATCAAGATTTCAGCAAATCGAGTAGCAACAGTAGTGGCAAACGAGTGGAAAGATGAGAATGACAAAGTCATGCCTGTTAAACAATGGCTAGAAGAGAGAAGGCTTTTGCAGGTCACTAGAACAATATACTAATAAGTCTGACCAAATGAGCTATATTACTTAGAACCTGTTTGGATTGACTTATTTTAGGTGTTTTTAAACTAAAATAATTTTTAAGCACTTTTGAAGTGTTTGGGTAATCACTTACTTTTAAGCTAAAAAGTTAAAACTTAAAAATAAGAGAAAAGTTAAAAGTTAGAATTCCTAACTTTCAGCTTATAAGCTGCTTTTAAAAAGTCAATTCAAACACACTCTTAATCAATTTCTCGAGTTAATTTTGCACATTTGGATTGTAGGCGGAGATGCAACGTCTAAGAGACAAGCTCGCGATATCAGACAGAACTGCTAAGGCTGAAGCACAAATCAAGGACAAGCTGAAATTGAGGCTCAAGACTTTGGAAGAAGGGCTGAAGCAAGCAACAAGTGTCTCTGTCATTCCTAACGGATCGCCAAAAACTCAAAAGACTAATCATTTGTTTAGTATTTTGTCGAGCAATGCTGGACTGAAAAAGAGATCAATGTCTCAACCAAGGGCATCTACCATCAAAAAAAGTTCCGAGCGTCAAAGTTCAGAGAAAAGAAGGGATGATGCTTCGAGGCAATTCAACAAGGAAGGCTCGGTAGGTGGCTTGGTGAAGAAGAGCCTGTGGTCTTCTCGAAATAAGGTTGTTGACAATGCTGAAAAGGAAAATGCAGAGATCAAAGAAAATTCTAACGGGCACTTGTATAGCAAGGAAATGACAGATATGCAGAAAATCAAGAACAGGGCTGGTGACCAGGAAGAGAATAAGAACACTGGAAGCAACGAGAGCCATGACAACGATATGGTGTCAGGATTTTTATATGATAGGCTTCAGAAAGAGGTACTCTGTATGAGGAAATTCTGTGAGACAAAAGAGTCTGCTTTAAATGCTAAAGATGAAGAAATCAAGGTAACTTTCATGCCCTGAACAAAATTCTCTCGTCCTTTCACCATCAAATACATAACAGAAATGTCACAATTCCTTTCACTTTTTTTTTTTCTTTTTTTGTATATTTTCCAGATGTTAGTGAAGAAGATTGAGACATTAAGCAAAGCCATAGAAGTTGAATCTAGGAAAATGAAGAGAGAAGCAGCTATACGAGAGACGAAGACAGATGACAATGCAAGAAACAGAAACTCATTAACAAGGTCTGCATTTCCTCTTTTCTTTTTTACACTTTCTATGTAGAGATCAAATCACTCATCCGAATATGTTAAACTTCATTTTGTTCTGCAGCTCCGTTAGGGTCAAAACATCATGAAGAAGATACATACATTGGTAGAAAAAGATCGATCAGATTCCTTTGTTCATCAGTGTGATATATTCTTACTACACTTGTATAGACAATATGCTTTTGAGTAAGTAGCTACAGAATAAAGTTTATGATTAATTTGTGAAGTGAGGAACTAATTCAATCATATTTTGGAGAGTGATTCACTATCGTTATTAATTCTCGTTGACACATTTTGCTTTGGTTAGCTGTAACTATTCGAAAATCCCTTCACTAGTATTAGAAAGTGGACTACATGCATTCAGATTTTCAGAAATTTGTGTCATTTCTTCCGTTCATATAAAATGATACATTCAGGAAACAGAGATTTCATATTTTTGGGCCTATAATAGAAGTAAAAAACAATAGGTGAAAGTGAAACTTCATATATTATAGCCATCATATTTAAGCTCAGGGATGACTGGTAAAAATGGCCACCCTTCTCAATTCTCAAGTTGGGTTGGCTGTATGAATCCTCACATATGCCAATATTATGCAAAATAACAAAAAGTAAGAGAAGCTCTCAATATTTTCTACTGGCAATAACACAATGTGAAGATTCATCATCAATTGGCTAGTTTAAGATAGCTGCCAGTTAACCGCAACCCTTCTTTATCCGGCTTGAGATGGGCAATGTGACCAAGCTCATATCTGATGTTTGGTGGAGTTCCTTGATGTCACCTCTCCCAAAACACGTTTCAGTACGTTTTTTCATGTACAATGCCAGATTTCATGGAAAATAATGCTGGTTTGGCACCTAAAAGAAAGATTCACATTATCTGCTCTGATAACTCTATACTTCTGGAATTGTATCTAAAGACGGCCTCCATTTCTTACTTCTTTTTCTTCTTCTCCCCCTGAAGGATCGAACCACCTTTCCAGATTGGAGATCTTTTACGTTGTTCAAAAAGATCTCCAGCTGTTCTTTCGTCAATACAATCTTGATTCTCTGACTCTTGCAACTATCACGGAGATAATAAACCTCTGCGGAAGTTAGCTTCTGGGCTTGCTGGGAGCAAATGGCCGTTTTCTCCAGCACTTCATCTTCTTCATCGAAAGTCAGAGCTCTCTGTCTCTGTATATTAATGCAGTTCCCCATATGATTAATTGCATGGATGTTAGGATTAATGAAGAGCTGTTCTATATATAGAGCTGCTATAATATGATAAGACGTCCCAGACAAAGAAACGTGCAGGTCACCTTCAAATAAGTGCTTCATTTTTCGTCTAAAAGCAACATTAAACTAAGCATTTTA
>JBDJHY010000007.1:6866179-6879754 GCA_039654485.1 Withania somnifera
TTTGAAGAGACTTACTGATAGAATCGTTGAGGTCAGAATGTCTGTTCTTGAACATGTCAAGGGATGTCTGCTGTCAAATCCATTTCGACAAGAAGCACCTCAGATCATCTGTAAGAATCTTGGAAATCCTTCCTTCCTTTATGTTTATGCATTCAGTTGGTAATCTAATCTAAAACATGTTCCAGCTGCCCTCCGGGACCGACTGTTGGATTATGATGAAAATGTGCGCAAGCAAGTTGTTGCCGTGCTTTGTGATGCTGCATGTAATGCCCTTCCGTCCATGAAGGTCGATACAATCAAGCTGGTAGCAGAGCGGATTCGGGATAAAGCTGTATGTAACATGTCTAGTTTTAGGAGTCTAGTCGACTTGGACATTGACAATTAATGCATTTCTTACTCCATCTGCTGATAGCTGTATGGTCTTATGTATTCAGCTTCTTGTTAAAAGATACACACTGGAGAGGCTGGCTGATATATACAGAATCTATTGCCTAAACTCTTCCAGTAGCTCAGTTAAAAGCGAAGACTATGATTGGATCCCTGGGAGGATATTAAGATGTTTTTATGACAAAGATTTCAGGTAACCTGGCTTAAATTGTTTTTTACGGAATGATAAATTATGATTTTGACAAGTGAAAGATGGATCAATTTATTCCTTAGCTAAATGGTGAGAAATAAAGAACTAGTATTAAGTTGTTTTCTTGGGAATCTTAAGCATTCGGAAGTAAGCTTCTACTGGAAACATAAAACTCCAAATTGTACTATAGTTCCCGAAGATGGGACTCCACATTCGTAACTTGTTGCTCTGGGCACACCTTAAATTGGAGTTTCGGAATCTGAAACTGCAGCATCAGAAATTATATATATATTTTTTAACCCAGATCCATCTATAAAGCACTCAGTAAATATATTATTGACTGCAAGTTTTTTTCTACAGATCAGACATCGTTGAGCACATTCTATGCACAGCCTTGTTCCCTAATGAATTCTCAGTCAAGGACAAAGTCAGAAACTGGGTTAAGGTATTCTCGAGTTTTGATAAAGTTGAGGTTAGAGCACTTGAGAAGCTGCTGGAGCAGAAACAAAGGTTTGTCATGAATGCCTGCTCTTGATGTCAGGTGTTCCGGGATGTTGTTTCTGTCTTCTTTATTATACTCACCTTTGTAGTACAACCTGAACTACATAGTCATTGAGTTTTGGATGGCGCTGCAGGTTGCAGCAAGAAATGAGGAGGTATCTTTCTTTAAGGCAGATGCACCAGGTTTGCAACTCTTTCACTCTTTGATCCTAAACAATAAAAGGCTAAAAGTGAACAATAAAAGGCTAACAGAACTTGAATGTAAAATAATTGCAGGATGGTGATGCCTCTGAGATAAAAAAAAAAGTTGTATTTTGCTTCCGCATCATGTCTCGTTGTTTTACTGATCCTGGAAAGGCAGAAGAGAACTTTCAGATTCTTGATCAATTAAAAGATACTAATGTCTGGAGGATATTAACAGTTCTCCTTGATCCAAACAGTAACTTTATTCGAGCTTCTAGTTCTCGGGTAAGTAGAATACCTAGTTTTGAATATAATGTAGGGTTCTCACTTGTTTTGTCCTCTGATATTAAAGCCACTGAAATGCCTAGGTATTTATGAGTTCATGGCAATTTCTTATGTTGTTTTTCTCAATCAGGATGAATTGCTTAAGATCCTTGGTGAGAAGCATAGGCTCTATGACTTTCTGGTTACACTTTCTTTAAAGTGCTCATATATACTTTTCAACAAGGAGCATGTCAAAGAAATCCTTCAGGAGACTAACATACAGAAATCTGCTGGAACGACTGATTTAATTGTGTCTTGCACACATCTTCTTGTGGTAATTTAGCACGGACTTGCTTCTTTTGTATAAATGCATATTTCTTGTCGTCATGTTAGCTTGCTAGACTATTATAACCTATAAAGGAGAGAACTGAAGTGAAAGACGCTTTTGGTTGAAGGGTTGGATGCTCACAATGGGTTATATTGGTAGGCATGTCCTATAGGCTATATTATGGTAAACTATAGTTGGTAATAATGGTGCCTCACAGGCATCTATGTCTTGTTTCCAGCACTATCACGTCCTCAAGAGTCGGCTGAAATTGTAGGGCCTTGCAAATTGTGAACAACTTGATGCATTACTAATTTACTACCATCAGATGTCACTACAAAAGTGTCTTCTCTTAATTAATTATCCATGTTTCTTTTAGAATGAAATCAGTCATCCATGTTTTAAAAAGTACATAATTTCCTTTTCTGTGTCTTCCATCAATTCATGTCTTTCTTTGATGGACGTTGCAGATTCTAGCACGTTTCTGTCCTCTCCTGCTTGGTGGAATTGAGGAAGATTTGATACATCTGCTTGAAGATGATAATGAGATAATTAAAGAAGGTGTCCTGCATGTTTTGGCAAAGGCTGGTGGAGCCATCCGAGAAAAACTGGGAGATTCTTCAAGGTTCACATTTGAAGCTTTTATGCTTTGGTGCTATTTTCTTTCTGCGATATACTGACACGTTATGTTTGTAACTTACAGGTCATTAGACCTTATGCTTGAGAGGATTTGCTTGGAGGGAAGCCGGAGGCAGGCCAAGTATGCTATTCATGCACTTGCATCAATAATGAAGGATGACGGGCTCAAGTCACTTTCTGTTCTATATAAGGTACGTCATAATTTCACTGTACCCATAGAATCACTTCCTATTGATTTATCATTCTCTAGAGGTTTCTCTTCAACATCTGATGGTGAAATATTTGGGTATTACATTATTTGTTTAATGTGCAGAGACTTGTTGATATGCTAAATGAGAAGTCACATTTACCTGCTGTACTACAATCTCTTGGATGTATTGCACAGACTGCTATGCCAGTCTTTGAGACAAGGGAGAAAGAGATTGAGCAGTTTATAAAGAAAAACATATTGGAGCTTAGTCATGTATGCCTTCTTGAACTAATGACAAATTTTGCGACATTGTTTACCTCTTTTAACATTCATCTAAAGGCAAACTATTCTTTTCAGACATCTGAAGGTAAAGCCAAAGAAAGTTGGGAGGACCGAAGTGAGATCTGTTCAATGAAGGTCCGATTTCACTGTTTGGTTATCTCTGTTGTGATTTTCAGAATTATGAGTATTTTCTAAAGGATAAATTGCCATTTTCATTCAATATTGATATACAGATATTTGGAATTAAGACACTGGTCCAAAGTTATTTACCAGTGAAGGATGCCAACCTTCGGTTGGGGATTGATGACTTGTTGGGAATCCTGAAAAACATACTCTCTTTTGGGGAAATCTCAGTGCAAATTAAGTCAAGGTACTGCTTAGTTAGTGCAGGAAGTATCCTCTTTTGGGGTTTTTGGCAATAGATGGATGTGCTTTATGTAGTTTTTTTCAAGGCTTTCTTTCTGTAGGAGATTTGACTTCTCTTTCTCTTATCTTTGGCATTTTGTAGTTTGGTCGATAAGGCTCATTTAAGACTTGCTGCAGCAAAAGCTATGCTACGTCTGTCAAAGCACTGGGACCACAAGATTCCCGTAGATGTCTTTTACCTTACTCTTGGGACATCAGAGGTGAAGTTTCTACCATGTACAATACCTTAAGTAGATGACATAGCCCCCCGGCTGATGTCCCACATACACAACAATTTTCAGCAATAGCTTTCCAGAGATAAATTGCATGAGTACTTATTTATTTGAACTGTTAATGCTAATAGGCCGATTTCCCTCAAGTAAAAAAGTTATTCCTCAGCAAAGTCCATCAATACCTGAAGGATCGTTATTTGGACCCAAAGTATACTTGTGCATTCTTGCTTGACTTGCAGTTTCAGCAGCCAGATTTTGAAGAGGTATGAATTGTGATTACTGTTCTGGCATGGCTCACTTGGTTATGTTTATATTTATTTGTTAATGACTTTGTTATCTACCAATTATTGACAGATGAAGAGCAACTTAAGTGATGTCATCCAGATCTATCAGCAGGGGAAGGCACGTCAACTTTCTGCGCAGTCTGAAGCTATTACCCCTGTTCCTTATCCAGAATATATTCTACCATACTTGGTTCATGCTCTTGCTCATTGTTCATCATTTCCTAACGTTGACGAATGCAAGGATGTTAAAGCATTTGAACCTACTTATAGGTACAAGTGTTTACTGGCCTATCCTGTGTTGATATACTACTTTTATTATTATTTAATAATAGTATTAGGATTGTTAATCCAGGTGGAGGGGTTTTTCTTGGT
The DNA here is from genome assembly GCA_039654485.1 of Withania somnifera. Taxonomy (NCBI): domain Eukaryota; kingdom Viridiplantae; phylum Streptophyta; class Magnoliopsida; order Solanales; family Solanaceae; genus Withania; species Withania somnifera. The sequence goes on from JBDJHY010000007.1 coordinate 6,870,435, forward strand.
TGAATACAAAAAAAAAGACTACTTAAGGGGGTGGTGGTCTTGGTGTATCGGATTTTGTATTTTCCTTTTGGGGAGGAAAGGGAGTGCGTACAAGTTGTTTGCTTGCATAACATAGACTACCATAGGATTTTCTTTTTCTTTTCACCAGTTTCTCTATAGAAGTCTTACTGAAATAGTAGATGATGAACTCATCTAAATGTAGTTCTTGGTGTAATTTATCCCACAAAAAGGTGGTGCTTGCAGAATTGGCTTTTTGTCTTGTGGGTGGAGGGGGAGTGTGTATTAGTTGCTTCTTTGGGAGAAATCCTGGTTCTCAGAGCTCTATTTTTGGTTTAATATATTTGAATGTCTTGTTTCAGGCAATTGCACATTTTTCTCTCAATGTTGGTGCATGCAGATGAAGAGGGGAAACCTGAAGGTGGTATTAGTAGAGAGAAGGAAAGCATTTCAACGATCAAGTCTATCCTTCACAGTATTAAACAATCAGAAGATGCAGTAGATTCCACAAAATCAAAGGTAAGGAAGGAAAGCTGATAGTTGTTCAAATATATCAACGCCTGTCATTTTACTCTTCAACCTTCTATCACTTAGTGCCAGGGGAATATATGCTCAAATGAAACAATGATAAGTTTGGACAACTGAGAATTGAGATTATCCTGCTTTTTGATTGTATGAATACTTTTGCAGAACTCATATGCTGTCTCAGACCTTGGCCTGGCGATTACAAATAGGTTAGTTCCTAACCAGGATGATCTGAAGGAGTTGAAAGAATCAGTATCACTACCTCCGTCACTTTACAAGAAACATGAGAAGAATGATGAAAAGGACCAGTCTCTGGTATGCCATATCAGATGCTGCTTATTATTTGTATCATAGACCTTCATATTTCAATATAACTATATTTCACAGCCTAAAGGGATGGAAGCGTGGGATTCATCAGTATTTATGTTTTGCTTAGCAATGGTGTATGTTTCTATATGTTTTGTATGAAGTAAGGTAATTTTGTTACTGTCTAATACCAGGAAGGTACTGCAGGAAGTACAAAAGACTAAAACATGATTCCAGCAACAGTTACAACATTTAGGCATTCAAAATGATGTATTTTTCCAGCTGTATTCTCCTACACCGACAATATAAAGTTTGTATGCATCTTTACTTTACAGCAGCAGCGTGTTTTTTTTCCCACAACAAAGCACCTCAAAAATTTTGTATTACAGCAGCAGTGTGCTGTTTTTTTAACACTTCAAAGCACCTGTTTCTTCTTTCCATCCAAATTATCCACTTAATACAAAGTGGGGTCAAAACTTGATTCCAGCAACAGTACATCAGCAAGGCATCCACATGAAGGAATAGTGTCTGTTTCTACAATGATGATATCACTTCTGAAGAAGTGTTGGATTCACTATCCCCACGTAAATTCTCTCTTTCTTTCTCTATCTTCTCCAGACTCTTGCAATCTTCACAAAATTTCAATCTGTATCCTGTGTGTAGGACTCCTTGCTGCCTTCTATTACAATGACTCTCTGTAATCTCTTCTGTTTCTAAATTTAGTTTCTTCTTCACAAAATTGTGTTGGCAGTGGACCTTCCAAATATTGGTTCCTTGTTGTTTGTTTATGTTGTTATTTAACCTGCATTCACCAAGGATATTCTGGTTACATTTTGCACACCTTCAGGTTGATTTCTCTGTGAATGGAATTCTGTATATTTTCAACAGTTGGATGATCTTGATCTGTGAAAAAATTTAGTCTGCCTATTGAGACTTAGTTTATTCATGCAACCAAAATCATGTAACCAAAATGAAGTCTCCTTTAATTCTGTATTGCCAAACTAACATTCCTTTGAAGGCAAATTGAAATGCACATTCCTATTGCACATAAAATACCTTATTGACCTGTGCTTTTCCCAAGTCACAAACCTTCCACCAGTCGTTCCCCTTTCTGGTACACCACTGTGCTAACTAAAGCCATTCGCTCTGCAAGTCTTGTTTTCACCACCATTAATTGTGTGTTATACTTCCATTGTTTTCACCACCATTGGTCGTGCATATTTTATGGAAGCACGCTGAGGTCGGATGCAATATCTTAATCAAATCCGAGCACTTCACAGCAGATGGAGGCCGATTATGTTGGCCATATATTAGTATCAAAGAGAAAAAGAGGGTTCTGGGATGTCATTTGTATTCCCTACAGTTGAAGTTGGGTTTTCTTCTTGGGTGAAAATGACAGGGAGAGAAGTCTCTCGGTTGGGGTCGGGGGCACTTTTATTGCACCGGAGTAGGAGAGGGGGGCTACGATGAATAGGCAAGTGGATCACTCTAGATAGGAAGCTTCTGAACGGGGTTTTCCCCAATTGTTAATAACATTATTTACCCTATCAAAAAAATTATTATTATGCTAGCATTAACTTATGCTTCAATTTTATTACTACTATTGTGCCTTTAAGGTCTACGTACATCTCACCCTCCCCAAATCCCACTTATAGGAATCTATTGGGTATGTTGTTAATGTATTATACTTCCTAATTTCACTTCAGAATGACGTGTCTTTCCTGTACAAGGTTTATCAAGTTTCAATGAATTACACTTGTGTTTTAAACATCCATTCCTCAAAATATGATTGGAGATGATATCTACTCAATTGTTCTATTAGAAACAGTATCTTTCTTCAACTGATGAAAGTTTTTGCTAACAACAACAACATACCCAGTAAAATCCCACAGGTGAGGTCGAGAGAGGGTAGAGTTTATGCAGACCTTACCACTACCTCGTGGAGGTAGAGAGGCTGTTGCCAAAGACCCCCGGAAGGTAAATTTTCATTAATATGCACCAAGAAAGGTGCTAATGTGTTCAGGAAAAATGGACTCTGATCTCCCAATTCTGCACAGAGCTCAAGAAGCCGACAAAATTATTTACAGCATGAGCAACTTTCATGTTACAACACACTTTTATCTTTGTGTTTATTTCATAATTGATTATCTCTGAAGTTTTCTTCCTTACAACATAAAATGCATGATTTTCACCTTCTGTGATTTGACAGGTTGAAGTTAAGACATGGTTGGCTGATGAGAGCATCATGGTTCACTTTGAATCAATCAAGTCTGAAACTAATGGAACAGTAAGCTGTTTTATTAACAATTTATTTCGCTAGTGATAAACCTGTTGACTAATTAATGTTCTTCAACTTTCTTTTCAGCAGCTGAAGTCAGATATTACTGAAGACGAAGCCACGAAAGACAGTGAAACCGAAGGAAATGAGGTGCCTTTGGGAAAAATAATGGAACGTCTTAAAGCTAGATCTAAGATGCGGAAAGAGGTGAAGGATAAGTCTTCACCTGCTGAGGTGAGAACTGAAAATGATGTTGACATCTTGAAAATGGTGAGGGAGATAGATTCAAATAATGTTGTTGATGATAATAAGTTGGATGCAAGCAATGAACATGAATCTGCAGTCAAAACTAAAACCAGCAATAAACATCAGAAAAGAAAAACAGGAACTGATATTTCTGAACCAAAAGGTGCAAAGCGACAAAGGTCATCTTCTTCTTCAGTCCATAAACTTGCTTTGGAACGAAAGGATTCTGTTGAAAAGGGGGATGATCCTCAATCCATGTCAGAAGACAAGTCCTCTGAAGAAAATGCTTTTGAACCTGAAGAGACGAACCTATTAACATCATCTATCAGGAAGAAAACAAGCCTCCCACCTAAACGAAAGCGTAAAGCTACTGATAAGAATTATGGTGACACTCGTGAAATTGGAATGGACAGCCGTGAAGACAAAGTAAGATTTTTTATAAGATTTTTTAATTGTAGAATTCATTACAAGCTAGATATTTAATTTCATCTCTTTGAGTTCTCCTTGTTTGTTTGCTCCTGCAGAAAACTAAAGGAATCAGAGAAGCAGTTAGTACACATTTGCAAAGTAATAACAAGTCAGGATCTCACAACAAATCGAAGAAGAAAAGTGTAGCTGGACTAGCCAAGGTAAGTCTTTCCATCTGTATAGCTGCTGCTTTGTTGTCTTACCCACTCTTAGACATGTTTTTGAGTGTATCTGATACTTTTCCCTCTGTAATGAAAAGTAGTTTACAATGGGTGTATATTTACTTACATGTTATAAATACGATCTAACTTTTGGATGATAAACAATTTTACATATTTTTTGGTGATCTGGGCTGATTCCTTGCTAAACTCTGTGGTCCAACTTCTAGTACTATCTGTTAAAGGGGATATATTCTAGCTTTTGTAACTCAATTTAACAAACATTGTTTGCAGCTCGGTTACATTCCCCTTAATGAATGTATAAAAAAAATTGAATGTAGTCTGAATTTCATTAGTGCCTTTGATCCCCTTGTAAACGGAAGTATGATAATGCATCTTCCCTATACTGTGGAACTTGTTTTTTTTAATCTCTTTGCGGATTTGACTGTTAGCTCCTGGTAAACGAGGTGGTTACTGCAAAGATGAGTAGTGTCTTGCCCCTGTCTTAAAAGAAAGCTAAATAAATATAGCGATCAAATAGTTGATGAGGAATTGCCTTAATCTGGAGGATCTTAGTTATCTCATAGATACTCATGTATGATTATGGATTTATCCATTCTAGAAATGAGAATGCTTTATATAAGGTTTAAGGAAAATGAGTATTAGATCAGTTTTGCATGGTTGCGTTGTAGCACATTGTTACTTGGAGACTCTATAGCACTGGCTATGTTATTTCCTACGTGCAAAACTTTTATGGTGAGAGAATTATTCCATCACTTGGTGTGGCGTAAAATTTAGAACATTCCTTTTTTAGTAGGGTTTGAGAGTGCAGATCACATAGCATGCAGAATACCAAGCGGGCTGTGTCTTTTCTGGTTCCGTCGCCTTGGTTCCTGCATCTGAAAGGACAAGCTAGACTTGAAGCTATTCATGAAGTATGGTTATCAAGCTAAAAATATGAATTATTGTCTAGGAGAAATGGTTTAATTTTTTTTTTTTGAACAATCAGCTTAATTATCCAGTCTGTGGATAATGATATTCTACTAGCAAATTGGTTGCGGAGAATCTGCAGGAAGTCTAAAGCTAAAGCACCAGCATGGTGATGACATAATTTTTGAGGCAAGAAAAGTTGCAGCAAATTTCTAACTGCCCCAAAAGATAAAAGAAACTGATAAAGAATCGGTTTGCTTGAATATAACAAGAAAATATTGGAAGCAAAAATATAAAGATATTTTTTTTAGAAGGTAACAATTTGTAACATAGACCAGTACTTAGGTAGTACTGAAAACCCCTTTACAAGAAAATTACATAAGTACAAAGGAGAAAACTTAGTGGGACTCTAAAACTCCTAAGATTACTTCTGCTTCTATAGGTAAGTTGAGAATACAATTGTTTTAATCTTTTGTAAGGAACTACTTTTGTCCTCAAAATTTCTCGCATTTCTTTCCTTCCAGATGGTCCACCAAATGCTTGCTAGGATAGTCCTCTAGTAGCTTATGTTCTTTGCCCCTTCCTCAACTTCCTCCCAACTAAAAAAAGTGTCAACAATCTTTCTAGGCAATGTCCAATGGATGCCTATGAGATTGATGAAAATCTTCCACAGTTGATCTGTAATTCTGCAATGTAGGAACAAGTGACTAACTTTTTCAGTGGCTTCCCCACATAAGCAACATTGTGTCACTAAAATGATTCCTCTTTTCCTCTGGTTGTCATGTGTTAGTACTGCTTCGTTTGCTAGTGCCAAGTGAAACCTGTCACCTTCAATGGTGTTTTGGCTTTTCAGATTTGTCTCCAAGGCCAGAAGGGGTTTTGTGGAACCCTATTCATGTCTTTGTAACCTGAACTCACAGTATAAATCCCTTTGCTGTGTTCTGTCCACCTTAGACAGTGCCTTCCTTCTTTAAAACTTGAAAAGGCTCTAGCACTTTCAATAACTCAGCTACTCTTTGGACCTCCCATCATTTAAATTTCTTCTAAGAGCTAATCCCACCTTTTAGTAGAACACATTACACCCAGTATTCTAAATTTATGTACAGACAATTCAAATATATTTGGAAAACTTTCAGATAAATAATTGTCGCCAATCCACTTATCTGTCCAAAAACTTGTTTTGCTGCCACTGCTTCACTATAATGGTAGTATGGCTTTCTATAAAAGGCCACAAGTTCCTAATAGATCTCCAGAGAGAGACCCACCCCATAAGGGTTGCTTGCTTCCTTGATGACCCAATTATCCATTTCTCCATACTTCAGTTTGATCACTTTGCTCCACAAAGATTGATTATCATGAGCATATCTCCACAACCATTTCAGTTTCAATGCCTGCTTTGATTCTTCAAATTTTTAATACCTAAACCTCGTTGTTGTCCCCCAGTGATTAGTATTCTCTACTTCCCCAAATGATGACCTTTTCTTTTATATTTCCTTGCCAAAAGAAATCCCTTCTTAGCTTGTCGAATCTGTGAATTACACCTGCAGGGATTGGGAATAGAGTTAGCACGTAGGTTGGGAGGGCGTCCAGAACTGCATTAATAAGTATTAGTCTGCCCCCCAAAGATAAATATTGTGCTTTCCATCTAGCCAACTTCTTCTCACATTTCTCCAGTACAGTATTTCATATTCCTGGACTTTGATTTTTCCCCTAAAGGCATCCCCCGATATTCAGAGGAAAATTTTCCCACCTTACCTCCTAGCATTGAAGCCAACGGACTCATATTAGGCACTGAGTTTATTGGATACAAATGGCTCTTCTCCCAATTGATGTGTAGGCTCGACATTCCTTCAAACAACCCTCAGACGCCTTAACTGCATCTCATTTACATCACAAAATATCAATGTGTCATCTGCATACTGTAGGTGTGTCACGTCTAGTGTCCTCTCATTGTTTACCATCTCAAAACCTGTGATCCACCCCTTTGTTTTGGCTATCTTGATCATCCCCTTCACGCCCAGGCCCAACTAAAGATAGGGCACCTGGGCTTAACTCAACCCCAAAAGCTAGCTCATGAGGGGAGGATTGCCCAAGTCCATATAAACAAACCACCAGTCCATTCTCCAACCAATGTGGGACTTTTACCCACTCCAACAAAATGCAATAACTGATCCATCTGTTCCACTTCTCCCCAAATCCCATATTCCTTGAGTGTTGAGTAGGAAACCAGTTAACATGATCATAGGCGTTTCCTATGTCTAGCTTGCAAAGGATGTCTGGTTTTTTTTTTTTTTGAGGCATTCTTGAGTCTGTTGCTTCATTTTCTATTTCTATTAACATAGCATCCATAATTTGTCTTCCTTTAATGAAGGCCATCTGTTGTGAGTCCACCAATTTATTCATCACCCCTTTCAGTCTTTCTGTTCAAACTTTGGACAACTACTTATAGAAGTTACCTATCAAACTAATAGGTCTAAAATCTTTCAGTCCTTACCTCCTTTCTTCTTTGGAATAAAAGCAATGTAGGTGACATTGAAACTGTTCTCAAACATTTCCTGCTCAGAGAAATTTTTAAAAGCCTTCATGATGTCTTTTTTCAGTATCTCCCAGCACTTGATAAAGAAACCCATGGTGTATCCATCAGGTCCAGGAGCTTTATCTGCTGCATGCATTTTCAAGAATGTATAAACTTCTTGTTCTTCAAACCTGGCCTGTAACTGTTTCATTTCTTCTTCTGATATGGTTGGGCAATTTCTCATATTCCCCTCTAGTCTCCATCTTTTTGTCTCAGAGTACTGTTTTTGATAAAACTGTATGATCTCCTCCCTCACTCTGTTTGGTTCCCTTATAGTCTCTCCTTGTATATTGAGGTGATCTATATGGTTGCTTCTTTTTGTATGCATTATCTGAGTTGTGGAAAAACTTTGTGTTGTTGTCTCCTTCTTTTAGCCCATAAGGTCCTAGACCTTTGTCTCCAAGAAATCTCCTCATCTTCAGAAGTTTGTCATACTTCAAAAAGGTTTGTCTTCAGGGTAACCTCTTCCTCTGTTAATGCTTCGATGTTCATCAAGGAGTCCCACTCTGCCATTTTGTTAAGCATGTCGAATCTCTGAATATGCAAGTTTCCTTTGGCATCTCTACTCCATTCTTTAAGTCTATCCTTCAGTGTTTTGAGTTTGCAAGCTAGGATGTAATCTGTTCTTCCATGAAAAGAAAAAGATTTCCACCAATAGTATCATCTGAACAAAGCCCCCTGTGTTTAACCACCAATTCTGAAATTTGAAATAAGATTTGTTCTGTTCCCTTGGCCACAAAATAAGGCTACTGATGCATGATCAGAGCTCATTCTTTGGAGGGTGGACTGCTTCATCTTGTTAAAAGATCGCTCCACTCAGAAGTAAAAAGTATCCTACCTAGTCTGGATGATGTTGTGTGAGTATCACCTTTTAACCAAGTATATTGACTTTCTTCCAGAGGCAAATCAATAAGTTCTAAGTAATCAATGATATCCGAGAATTGAATTATAGCAGAAGGCCTTCTTGCAATCCCTCTTATCAGAGGGGAACCTACATACATTGAAGTCTCCACAGATTGCCCAAGGCCCCTCCTTTAAAACTCTAACCCCTCCTAACTCATCCCAGACCTCCCTCCTCTCCACCTTACAAGTTGGTGCATAGACTCCTGTAATGTGGCAGCTGAAATCTTGAAGTAAAGCCTCAAAATTACATGTCAAAGTGTATGCACCTACTTGCAATATCTCTCCCCTCCACACCCTGGAGTCCCATAGCATAATGATCCCTCCCCTAGTTCCACTTGCCTCCAGGCCAGCAAATCTGATCCATCTACCTCCCCGTAGATGTTTAACTGTATCTTCTAAATTCCCTTGTAATTTTATGTCCTGCAAACAAACAATATCAGCCCTCCATTGATCAATACAACTCTTCCCCAACCTTATTTTCCCCACATCATTAATCCCCTCACATTCCATCACTAATTTGAGCTTCATGTCTCAGCGTGTGACTTCTCTTTCCCCTTGTTTCTAAAAACATTGTTTTTGAATTTGACATCGAAAGTGATAAGGTTTTCAGTTCATTAGCATCTTTGAACCTGGCCTTTTGATGTCTGATAGTGCTTTCATTCACCTGACCTGTCTGCAGGCATCTATTTGCACGAGAAGCTCCATGGCCTCCTCCTCATTCCCTTTGAAGTCGGCTCCAAACATTTTCCCCAGTTTTATAATGTTCTGACACACCCAGTTAGAGGTGTTTTCTCTTGATTGCTTGCTGCAACATCAAACTCAGTTGCAATAGGAATAGCTTCATCTACCTCATATTTCTCTCCCAGTAGTCACCTGATTACTTATGACTTTTGTTGTTCATTTGCTATCTTTATCGAATTACCCTCCTTCATTG
>JBDJHY010000007.1:6879854-6896442 GCA_039654485.1 Withania somnifera
GGTATGTCATAATTTCACTACACCCATAAAATCACTTCTTATTGATTTGTCCTCTCTCGAGGTTTCTCTTCAGCATATGATGGTGATTATTTGGGTATTACATTATTTGTTTAATGTGCAGAAACTTGTTGATATGCTAGATGAGAAGTTACATTTACCTGCTGTACTACAATCTCTTGGATGTATTGCGCAGACTGCTATGCCAGTTTTTGAGACAAGGGAGAAAGAGATTGAGCAGTTCATCAAGAAAAAAATATTGGAGCTTAGTCATGTATGCCTTCTTGAACTAATGACAATTTTTATGACATTGTTTACCTCCTCTTTTAGCATTCATCTAAAGGCAATCTATTCTTTTCAGACATCAGAAGGTAAAGGCGAAGAAAGTTGGGAGGACCGAAGTGAGATCTGTTCAATGAAGGTCAGATTCACTGTTTGGTTATCTCTGTTATGATTTTCAGAATTATGACTATTTTCTGAAGGATAAATCGCCATTTTCATTCAATATTGATATACAGATATTTGGAATTAAGACACTGGTCAAAAGTTATTTACCGGTGAAGGATGCCAACCTTCGGTTGGGGTTTGATGAGTTGTTGGGCATCCTGAAAAACGTACTCTCTTTTGGAGAAATCTCAGTGCAAATTAAGTCAAGGTACTGCTTAACTAAGTGCAGGAATTATCTTCTGTTGGGCGTTTTGGCAATAGATGGATGTGCTTTGCATAGTCTGTTTCAGGGCTTTCTTTGTGTAGGAGATTTGACCTTGCTTTCTCTTACCTTTGGCATGCAGTTTGGTTGATAAGGCTCATTTAAGACTTGCTGCAGCAAAAGCTATGCTTCGTCTGTCAAAGCAGTGGGACCACAAGATTCCTGTGGATGTCTTTTACGTTACCCTTGGGACATCAGAGGTGAAGTAACTACCACCTACAATACCTAAAATAGATGACATAGCCCCCCCCCCTCCCTCCCCACCTACCCGGGCTGATGTCCCACCTACACAACAATTTTCAGCAATAGCCTTCTAGAGACAAATTGCATGAATAATTATTTATTTGAACTGTTAATGCTACTAGGCCAGTTTCCCTCAAGTAAAAAAGTTATTCCTCAGCAAAGTCCATCAATACCTGAAGGATCGTTATTTGGACCCAAAGTATGCTTGTGCATTCTTAATTGACTTGCAGTTTCAGCAGCCAGATTTTGAAGAGGTATGAGTTGTGATTGCTGTTTTGGCATGGGTCACTTGGTTATGTTTATACTTATTTGTTAATGACTTTGTTATCTCCCAATTATTGACAGATCAAGAGCAACTTAAGTGATGTTATCCAGATCTATCAGCAGGGCAAGGCACGTCAACTTTCTGCGCAGTCTGAAGCTATTACCTCTGTTCCTTATCCAGAATATATTCTACCATACTTGGTCCATGCTCTTGCTCATCATTCTTCATTTCCTAACATTGACGAATGCAAGGATGTTAAAGTATTTGAACCTATTTATAGGTACAAGTGTTTCCTGGCCTATCCTGTGTTGATATATTACTTTTTTGATTATTTGATTATAATTTAATTATAGTATTGGGATTCGAGTCCAGGCGGAGGGTTTTTTCTTGGTTGAATACAGAAAAAGAAGACTATTTAAGGGGGTGGGTTGGGTTTTGGATTTTGTATTTTCGTTTTGGGGAGGAAAGGGAGCGTACAAGTTGTTTGCTTGCATAACATAAACTACCATAGGATTTTGTTTTCTTTTCAGCAGTCCCACTAGGGAAGTCTTACGGATATTTAATACATGATGGACTCATCTAATGTAGTTCTTGGTGTCACTTATCCTACAAAACGGTGGTGCTTGCAGAATTGACTTTTTTTTCTTGTGGGTGGGGAGGGAGGGTGTATTAGTTGTGTATTTGAAGAATAGGTTGGACCAACTAGATGTACCCATATCTGTTATAACTTGGAAAAGAAGGTGCATGATGTCACCAATTACTTTTGAATAAATTCATAAATCATGCTGACTTGTTATAAGGAATCTGTACAGCCTCTACTTGTCTAACAAAAAAGGAAAAAGAGAAAGAAATAATGGGAAATTAAATCTGCCTTCGCTACATTGACAATACTAATGATATATATTCTAAATGTTGATGTCTCTTTCCCGTTGTGTTAATCCTCATGGTTGAATGACTAAACTACTACTCCTGGAGGTAAAGAAGTGTGCTTGTCATCTACTCTGGATGTACAGCTACTTGACTATTGAACTTGTGTCTATGGTGTGGCTTGTTTTTTGTTCCTTTCCTTTAATATTTTCTACTTTTGAATTCTCTCCTTCTGCTTTAATGAGGGGGTATAGTTTTTGATAAGGTAATGCGAGTGCTGGTAGTTATATCCAAAAGGATCAACCTAAACACTAATACTTCACAGGTTGAATTATGAGTTGATGAAATCTACATGTCAGAAACATTTACTACAACCATGCTGCTCGAAAAGTAAATGAACACATTTTAACTTAAAGACCAAGGGTAGAAACCTTGTTGCGGCGAGCCGCTGTTGGATGCTTTTGATCAATAGAACACGAAAAAGAGGATAAAGATCTTTCTATCTTCTCTTTTCTTCTATTAGTTAGCTTTGATTGAGAAAGCTCCGCTCCTGGAGCGAACTACTCATTGGTGTGTTGCCCAACCGAAGGGCCCCAATCATGGCTTTTAGTTACCTCACTCAATCCTCATGATAAATTGACTAAACTCATTAAAAAAAAACGGAAGACAACCTATTGGAAATGGGTCTAAAATGCCGTTCGTTAACCTATTGGACCTAAAATACCCCTGCAGTTAACATATTGGGTCAAATATGCCATTTTTTTAATGGATTGAATATTAAGTTAAAATAAATTAATTCATTAATGACGTGACATTTTTCTTTTGGTTGATTTAATATTTATATAAATTAAACAAACTAAATAGTGAACCAGATTTGAACTGGCCGATTCAATCCTAACATAACCCGACCAGCACGAGATTAACCCGACCCTCCCCCAAAATAAACCTAAATCGTTACCCACCCCCAAATTTCCAAAAACAAGTTGGAATTGACTCCAGTTCTGTACCAGTTGAAGTACCAGTTCTGGTTATACAGTAGATCAAAGGTTTACAAGGGAAGCTTAAGGTTTTAATCGAATTTGTAATGCTTTTCATCATTTTCTATTGATCACAAAAGTAGAACTTAACTGATAATGTAAACAAGTGATAAGCTTCTAGTCTCTTTCAAATAGAAGCAAAACAATTGAATAATGTTATGCAACACTGGAGTCAATTCCAACTGGTATAGGAAGCAAATTGATTTTGGAGATCCCAACTTGTTTTTGGAGATTTGGAGGTAGGTAACGATTTAGGGTTATTTTGGGGGTGGGTCTGGTTAATCTCGTGCAGGTCGGGTTTTGTTTGGATTGAACCGGCCGGCTCAAATCCTGTTCACTAATTAGTTTATTTAATTTATATAAATATTAAATCAACCAATAGAAATGCCACGTCATTAATGAATGAATTAATTTTAATTTAATATTCAATCCCTTAAAAAAAGGGCATATTTGGCCCAATAGGTTAACTGCAGGGGTTTTTTAGGTCCAATAGGTTAATGAAAGGCATTTTAGGCCCTTTGCGGTGGCGCCAATGTTCTTAAGAAAAAACGAGACTTTCCTGGGTCCTCTGGGGGGTGTCTTAAAAAAGGTTATTGAGCTCCTTTATCTCTAGACAATTCACCAGACTAGCCTGTGGTGGCATGGAATTCCCTATTTTGAGGGGTGTTTTGCTTCGCAAAATCTGTGAGGAAGTCTTTGGCATTGTCCATTTGGGATCCAGCACACAGGACCATATTCCAAATCTGTGAGGCCTCTTTACAGTTAAAAAAGACGGTTTGTGTCTTCATATTGCTCTTCACACAGCGCACGTCTGTTCCAAATATCATTCTACTTCTTTGTAGATTATATGGTGTTAGACAGGTTTCTTTTGCCACAAGCCATGCGAAACAGTTTGATCTTGTAAGGTGCACAACTCTTCCATATATCTCCAGGTTCTATCGGGAATTGGTAGGAGGTCTATTCAACAAGCAGTAGCAAGATTTTATAGTTAATCTACTCTCCCTTCTGTCTTCCGGAGCATTTATCTTCCCTGTTATGTGTCATCAGTGGAGCTCCAAGTTATTGTAGTAATTGGCGGACTCTTCCAGCTCCCAGACCCGAGTCATTGCAATCCCATCTATATAGTATGCTTGACCCCTGATAGCATTGGGCTGAACATGCTAAGATAAAATAGAATGTTCCTCATTTTTGTTAATGAGGACATTTTTATTGATATGTGTCTCTCTTTGGTACCTTCTTGGTACTCTTCAACAAAATCATTTACTATTTTCATAAAGAATCCAAAACAATCACATGTTTACATTTTTGATAAGCTTCTTTATAGAACCTAAGAATAAGCATTTGTTTGCAACACTATGCATGCTCTATTTATTTGCATGTGTGGAGTCTCTAAGATTGGATCCACTAGAGGCACGGTGACCTTTTAAAGATGTACCCCAACCCTTTGTATGAAGTCAGTTGTATTGTGATTTGTTGTTTGGCATTGTTCGCGGTCTGTGTGCAAGTTGGCTAATGAAGGTGCATCCTGATCAGTAACATTTATGTAGATTCAGTTGCTGTGTCTCAGGAGTTCTATTTTTGGTTGAATATATTTGAATGTCTTGTTTCAGGCAATTGCACATTTTCCTCTCAATGTTGGTGCATGGAGATGAAGAGGGGAAATCTGAAGGTGGTATTAGTAGAGAGAAAGAAAACATCTCAACGATCAAGTCTATCCTTCACAGCATAAAACAGTCAGAAGATGCAGTAGATTCCACAAAATCAAAGGTAAGGAAGGAAAGCTGATACTTGTTTAAATGTATCAACGCCTGTCATTTTACCCTTCAACCTTCTATCACTTAGTGCCAGCGGAATATATGCACAAATGAAACAATGATAAGTGTGGACAGCTGAGAATTGAGATTATCCTGCTATTTGATTGCATGGATACTTTTGCAGAACTCGTATGCTGTCTCAGACTTTGGCCTGGCGATTACAAATCGGTTAGTTACGAACCAGGGTGATCTTAAGCAGTTGAAAGCATCAGTGTCACTACCTCCATCACTTTACAAACAACATGAGAAGAATGAAGAGAAGAACCAGTCTCTGGTATGCCATGTTAGATGCTGCTTGTTATTTGTGTCATAGACCATATTCCAATATAACTATATTTCACTTGCTAAATGGCTGGAAGCATGAGATTTATCAGTATTTAGGTTTTAGCAGTGGTGTATGTTTCTATATTTTTTTATGAAGTAAGATAAATTTTGTTACTGTTGAGTCCCAAGAAGGTACTGCAGAAATACAAAAGACAAAAACATGATTCCAGCAACACTGACACATTAAGGCATCCAAAAAATCCAAAAGAAATGATGTATTTTTCCAGCTATATTTCTCCTACACCAACAGTATAAATTTTGTATGCATCTTTACTTTACAGAAGCAGCGTGTTGTTTTTTTTCTTTCTTCAAAGCACCTATTGTTTCTTTCCGTCCAAATTGTCCACTTAATACAAGTGGGGTCAAAACATGATTCCAGCAACAGTTACATCAGCAAGGCAGCCACATGAAGGAATAGTGTCTTTTTCTATGAATTTTATGTATCATTTAGAAGAAGTGTTGGATTCACTATCCCCCTGTAAATTCTCTCCTTCTTCCTGTATCTTTTCCAGACTCTTGAATCTATGCAAAATTTTAACCTGTATGCTGTTTGTAGGACTCCTTGCTGCCTTCTATTACAAATTACTCTCTGTAATCTTTTTTGTTTGTTTATGTTGTTATTTGACCTGGATTCACCAAGATTATTCTGGTTACATTTTGCACACCTTCAGGTTGATTTCTGTGTGAACGAAATTCTGTATATATACAACAATTGGATGATCTTGATCTGTGAAAAACATTTAGGCTGCTTATTGAGACTTGGTTAATTCTTGCCACCAAAATGAAGGCTCCTTTAGTTCTATATTGCCAAACTAACATTCCTCCGAAGGCAAATCAAAATGCACATAAAATACCTTATTGACCTGTGCTTTCCCAAGTCACAATCCTTCCACCATTCCTTCCCCTCCTTTCCCATCTTCTTTTCTGCCTGCCTCATTTCTGGTACCCCACTAACTAAAGCCCTTCGGTCTGCAAGTCTTGTTTTCACCACCATTGAATGTTGTTATACTTCCATTGTTTTCACCACCATTGGTCGTTCGTTATTCTTTTATGGAAGCACACTGAAGGCGGATGCAATATCTTAATCAAATCCGAGCACTTGACAGCTAATGGAGGCCATTGTATTGGACAGATATTAGTATTCAAAGAGAAAACAAGGATTTTGGGAAGTTATTTGTTTTCCCTACAATCGTAGTTGGGTTTTCTTCTTGGGTGACAATGACAGGGAGAGAATCTGAAGAATTAGCAGACCCAGGGTGGGGGTGGGAGGCACTTTTGTTGCAGAGGAGTAGGAGAGGAGGGCTACGATGGATAGGGAAGTGGACTGGGTGGGAGTGGACCACTCTTGATAGGAAGGCATGGAGGGCAAGGATTAGGATAAACGATTAGTAGGTAGTAGAGCATTTTCTCTGCAGGGTTCCAGTCTAGAGTATATGCCTGTTCTCTTCATTGGGTAATGGTTTGTGTATGGGGTTTCCCCCAATTATTAGTAACATTATTTACCTTATCAAAAAAATTACTATTATACTAGCATACCTTATACTTCAATTTATTACCACTGCTGTTCCTTTCACTTTGGGTTTTGGTAATATTTTTACTGTCAGTACTTTTCGTTCTTCCATCTCTTTATCTTAGCTTTTTACTCTTGCTTACCTTTCAATTGTTTGAAAAATGAATTTCTGGAGCCGAGGGTCTACCGGGAACCCCTCTACCTCACAGGTATAGGGGTAAGGTTGCGTACATCTCACTCTCCCCAAATCCCACTTATGGGAATCTACTGGGTATATCGTGTATTATACTTACTAATTTTGTTTCAGAATGACGCGTCTTTTCTGTAGAAAGTTTATCAAATCTCAATGAGTTTCCCTTGTGGTTTAGACATCCATTCCTCAAAATATGATTGGAGATGATAATGTCTACTTAATTGTTCTATTACAACAATATCTTTCTTCAACTGATGAAAGTTTTTGATAGAAAGGTGCTAATGTGTACAGGAAAAATGGACTCTGACCAATTCTGTAGAAAGCTCAAGAAGTCCACAAAAATATTTACAGCATGAAAAACTTTCAAATTACACCATTCTTTATCTCTGTGTTTGTTTCATCTATATTTATCTATGTACTTTTCTTCCTTACAACATAAAATGCGTGATTTTCACCTTCTGTGATTTGACAGGTTGAATTTAAGACATGGTTGACTGATGAGAGCGTCATGGCTCACTTTGAATCAATCAAGTTTGATACCAATGGAACAGTAAGCCTTGGTATTTATAATTCTTTTCGCTATTGATAAACCTGTTGACTGATAATGTTCTTCCACTTTCTTTTCGCCAGCTGAAGTCAGAAATTACTGAAGATGAAGCCATGAAAGATAGTGAAACCGAAGGAAATGAGGTGCCTTTGGGAAAAATAATGGAACGGCTTAAAGCTAGAACTAAGATGCGGAAAGAGGTGAAGGTTGAGTCTTCACCTGATGAGGTGAGAACTGAAAATGATGTTGACATCTTGAAAGTGGTGAGGGAGATAGATTCAGATAATTTTGTTGATGATATTAAGTTGGATGCAAGCAATGGACATGAATCTGCAGTCAAAACTAAAGCCCGCAATAAACGTCAGAAAAGAAAAACAGGAACTGATATTTCTGTACCAAAAGATGCAAAGCGACAAAGGTCATCTTCTTCTTGGGTCCATAAACTTCCTTCAGAACTCAAGGATTCTATTGAAAAGGAGGAGGATCTTCAATCCATGTCTGAAGATAAGTCCTCAAAAGAAAATATTTTTGAACCTGAAGAGTCAGACCTATTAACATCATCTATCAGGAAGAGAACAAGCTTCCCACCTAAACAAAAGCGTAAAGCTACTGATAAGAATTATGGTGACGCTCGTGAAATTGGAATGGACAGCCGTGAAGACAAAGTAAGATTTTTTAAGAGTAGAATTCAATACAAGCTAGATATACAATTTCATCTCTTTGAGTTCTCCTTGTTTGTTTGCTCCTGCAGAAAACTAAAGGAAACACAGAAGCAGTTAGTACTCCTTTGCAAAGTAATAACAAGTCAGGTTCTCACAAGAAAACGAAGAAGAAAAATGTAGCTGGACTGGCCAAGGTAAGTCTTTCCATCTGTATATGTGCTGCATTGTTGCCTTACCCACTCTTAGACATGTTTCTGAGTGTATCTGATACTTGTCCCTCTGTAATGAAAAGTAGTATATTGTGGGTGTATATTTACTTACATAGTAGTAATAAGATCTAACTTTTGGATGATAAACAATTTTACGTATCTTTTGGTGATCTGTGCTGATTCCTTTCTAAACTCTATGGTCCAACTCCTAGGACTAACTGTTAAAGGGGGTATATTCTAGTTTTTGTAACTCAATCTGATTGGTCTGCATAACCCTTAACAAAACATTGTTTGCTGCTCTGTTACATTTCCTTTGATGAATGTATCAAAAAAATGAATGTAGTTTGAATTTCTTTAGTACCTTTGATCCACTTGTAACCTAACATAACTGTAATATGCATCTTCCCTATACTGTGGGAACTTGTTTTTTTTAAAAATTTCTTTGCGGATTTGACTGTTAGCTCCTGGTAAACGAGGAGGTTACTACAAAGATGAGTAGTGTCATGCCCCTTTGTCTTGGAAGAAAGGTATTAACTATAGTGATCAGATAGTTGATGAGGAATTGCCTTAACATGGAGGATATTATCATGGATACTCATGCTTTTTTTTGAAACTGGTAACTTATATTCCTCAGCATTAAGGGCGATGCTGGCCACCTCCAACAATATTTACAAGAAAAAGAAAATAAGAAATACTTTCAAACATCCGATAAAATCTACTAATTGAATTTCCTCTTTTATGTTTTGTTCTTTACACCAAAAACCTAAGGTAGTAATCACATTTGGATTGTGCATTCTTTGCCTTAAAAAATCCTCTGATTTCTCTCCTTCCAAATGTTCCAACAAATGCATGATGAAACTGACTTCCACCATTTCTTCTGGGCCTTGCTGCCTCTCCTTCTAGTCCAGCAGCTTAGTAAGTCTGCTGTGTGCTCTGGCATACACCAATTTTGACTGGTTAAGTTGTTGAATAAAGACCAAACTTGTGCAGTCACTTTGCAATGCAGGAATAGGTGCTTGTTGATTTCCAGGTCCTCTTTGCAAAGAAAACATCTTGATGCTATGTTGATGCCCCTTTTCTGTAATGCATCATGAGTTAGGCATGCTTTCCTGGCTACCAACCAAGTAAAACACTTTACGTTAGTTGGTGCCACACTTTTCCAAATAGCTCTCCAAGTCCCTGTTTTCCTTCCCACAGTTTCAGATAAGGCCCATTTGTACATTCTGTTGACGGAGAACTTTCCATCAGTATGCTGACTCTATAGCAGTCTATCTGGATCCAAATTAGTGCCTGGGAAGCTTCCAATCACATTCAGTAGATCAGCCACCCATGTTATCTCCCAGTCATTTAAATTTCTCCTGAAGGTCAGATTCCACCCTTGTGGAGTCCACATCTCTTGTATTTTACTATCAGGATACATGCAAATGGAGTATGACCGAGGGTACAGGCTCAGCAGGGTCCCTTGGCCAGTCCAATCTTCTTTCCAGAACAACACCTTATCTCCTTGTCCCACTTTTACCCTTGTATTAGCTGTCAAAACCTTCGAAAGATTTCTAATAGTCCTCCATACTTCAACCCAATAGGTGTCAGTCACTTCCCTTGTTATCATGGATTCTCATGTATGATATGGATTTATCCATTCAGAAATGATAGTGCTTTATATAAGGTTTAAGGAGAGTCAGGCTAGTCTTGAAGTTAAAACATGACATATGATTATCAAGCTAAAAGTATGAGTTATGTCTAAAAGAAAAATATGTCAATTCTCTTCACCAAATGGCTTATTGTGTGGATTATTTATGATTCTTCCCAATGTTGTATAGTTTAGTTTATCTATATAACCAATTGTTTTCTTGTTTACTTAATTTCATTAACACTTACTAAGGAAGTTGGCTTAGGTACAGTTTTGCAACTTTGTGCTGTTTTAGACCTCTTTTTATTCTTTTGAATCCAAAGATTCACATCTGCAGTATTTGCATATTTTCTGATCGTATTATTTGTTAATGCTTTTACCTGGTTTTCTCTAGTGCACGTCAAAGAATGATGCAACTCCCAGTGTGGACTTGATTGGCTGTAGAATAAAGGTTTGGTGGCCCATGGATAAGAAGTAAGTTGCTCTTAACTCGAGAGGAGTAAATGTTCTTTCTAGTGCTTTCAGGCTATGATCTGCCACAGCTATCTTGGAGAAGGTTCCTTTTTTGTTTTTCCCTTGCATGGTTAAAGTTCCTTCTATGATGCAAGCATGCTGATTGCCTTGGAGCAATACTCGTATACATGTTTATATGTCTCTTTAACGCATCATGGTCATCATTGTTGCTTCTTTCTCATATCCGCTCAGTTCTGTTGCTTAACGTTGATTTCTTCCATTATTATTGCGCTCATTATTACTATTGCGCTCATTGGTCATGGGTATGTTGTCTAGTTGTCTGTGTTTTCTTTTTTAATCTTTACTCTGAATGCGGCTTTATATTTTGGTTAATGTGGCCTTCAAGATTATTATTAGGTTAGAGCACTAACTCCAAGTGTTTGACAGGTTCTATGAAGGTGTTGTCAAGTCTTTCGACACTCAAAAAAGCAAGCACGTTGTAAGCTGCAATTCCAATACATCAGATTTTTGTATTTCTATAGTTAACCAATTTCTGCTTTTATTTTTAATATGTTAACTTCTATTGATTCTTTACTATGATTTGTTACCAATTGTACGAAAGGTGCTATATGATGATGGTGATGTAGAAGTCCTCCGATTGGAAAAGGAGTGCTGGGAGTTTGTTGGTGATGTCCAGAAGCCCGCGAAGGCATGCTTTTCCTTTTAGTGTCACTTCATCCTTGCGAACTTTTTGTTTTTATTCTTGCAGTGCAGCTATGCTTTTGGCTTTTCTGATCACATTTGAACACCATTTACAGGGTTCAAATTCCAAAATGGGTTCAGGCTATGAGAAAGTGTAAGTGATTCATTTGCTTTAGTTGTTATGGTGTTTTTTTTTTTAAATTATTTTTGTGATTATTGCAATCCCTTCCTTTTTTTGGCAAGTTTTTGGGATTCTGTTTTATTTGGTACTTGAAATTGAGGAATTGTATTGTTGAGTGTTTGAATTGTGTTGATGGTACTTCTCTTGTTGAATGCTGTGGCTATCATACCTCATGTTGCAAGTTCTTCTCCCTGTTGATGTAGATGGGTTGGTACAATGAGTATTTCTACCTTTCTTGTTCCAGACTATTAAGTGTTGACATCTAGCTTAATTCTTTTCTAATCTTGAAATTTTTATGCCTTTCACGAAAGAACTGTTAACTTTGCATAATGTGGCTCTTTCAAGTTTTATATGTTATGCAAATAAGCTGTGGGAATAAGTGGATATCTTCATTTATATGTCCCTTTTAGTTTTGTATTATGTCTTCCTGTGCCTTGTATATTTGCATCATAGAGGAATTACAAGTATCTTTAACCTCCGCATCTTCATTTACTGACTGCAGATCTGGAGAGAGGAAAAATAGCTCTCTTGCTGCCTCCAGGCAAAAGAAGGGGACAGATAAGATGTGAGCTTGATTCTGTAACCTGATGGCGTATATTTTATTTCTGTATTTCTTATTTGCCTTATGCATTCTGTTCTTCTGACAGGCCTTCATTATCGCAAGTTCGAGGGAAGAGAACTCCAAGGAAGAATTTGAAGTATGGACAAAAAGGTCCATCAAAATCATCTTTGAGCAGCAGCCTGCTTTTAGGCAAGTCGGTGGCAACCTCAAAGTCCAAGGCAGCGGACAACTTAAGCTCAGGTTCTTGTGATTCTCTATTGCTTTCAATTCTTGATTTATCATTCTTGTTGTCATTCTCGTTAATCATATCATTTGCTGCTTGGTATCCCGTTATGCAAGGGTCAGCAAATGAAAGGACACACACACACGCACAGAGAGAGAGAGAGAGAGAGAGAGAGATTAGGGTATGCTTAGGTGTTTAAGAGGGTGGAGTCTATCAGGTGGCTGATGACGGTGGGGAAAGGAAGCAATAGTTTGGTCAAAGTTCTTTAAGGAAAGAACAATAACCTCATTTGGATCTTAAAGTTCCTTCAGTTTTAGATTTCTTCTTAATTTGTAACCGAGAGTCACCACCTTTTCTCCTTGAGTCTCTTGGGAATTGACCGTAGAGGTGAGGAAAATTTCTTTCCATTGTGGCCTTCGGATAAACATTTTGAACGAGTGGGATACATTAAGTGGCAATATATCTTTCAAAATAGGTGACGGGAGTAGGCTTAGTTTTGAGGGGCACAACTGTTAGAGACGACACGTAGAGATCCACTTTCCCAAACATCTACAGAGGTTCATGCCAAAAAGACATTACCATCCAACATCTTTGGATATTACAAGAGGGGAACATCCTTTTGGCACCTCCACTTCCAGAAGCAACCTTCAGAATTGGAATGAGGAATCCAAAGCCTCCTTGAAATGCTTCAAAATAAGGAAAGGGATACTTATGTAGACGTACACTTTGGTCATCTGGTTTACCAATGTTTAGTAAATTGAAGACGCTTTATTTCTTTGCAGCTTAAACTTAAAATCTGATGAGAAAATGTTAGATAGGATAAAATTTGTAAGTTGTTGCAAATGTTAGATGAAAATTTAATGTTTTGTTGGTAAAGTTTATATGAGTTAATACTAGACCCGAGTCTAACCTTCTCCTGAGAAACTTTTCAAAGGCTGTATTCGCACATCTTTTAAAATTAGGACAAAAAATAAATGGTGGCCTAAGAAAGGACATTTTTATAATCAGGCAATAATTGTTCTCGTGCCACAACTATTTAGATGTAGGAGGGAAATTTAAAAACACACTTATTTTCAATCTAGGGCATGAAAAGAGATGCTCTTCTAGTCACTGCCTTTAGTTTCTCATGATACCCATAAATAGCCTTATTGCTATAAAATTGTAATCTACATGTTTGAACGGATTAAGGATAACCATGTCACTCATGTGGCATAAACACGGTTAAATCTACAGTGGCATCTATTTCTGCTCCTACAAGGGTGTGATCTCATTAATTTACTTGATATTCCTAGACTTTGTTCTCCCATTCTATTGGATTCCTTTCCCTCTTATGTTCTTGCCAAATGACCCATTTTCAGTCATCTTGACTGTTACTTATTACTAAATCAAATTAGGATATTGTCAAGTAATATCAGAACTTCCATTATTCTTAGTTCGCTGCATAAGACACATGAGGTCAAATAATTTTGACAGTCCCTTATGCTATTCATGATATCCCTTAGCTTTCTAATCTGACATTTGGCTTTACTAGGTGAATCAGAAAGTGAGCAGAATGAGAGTACGCATGGGAGTCTGTCTGAACACGAACTGTCTGATAAGGATGACATATCATATTCTGATGGGAAACCACGGGCTGATGCTGATAGGTTGAGTGGTATGGAAGAGTCCGAAGAAGAAGAATGTCCCTTGGAAAATAAAGAATCTGAGGATGAACCTGGTAGCCCTCAGGATTCTCGTGGATCAGACAAGGATATCTCTTCTTCAGGTGAGAAACCACATGCAGATGAATCTACAGGGAAGTTGAATGATAATGCTGAAAGATCAGATTCTCATGGGAGTGTAGGGGATGATGCAGACGTTCATTCAATTGATCAAGGCGACACTGAAAGTAGTTCAGCTGCTAAATCTGATGAAGAATTATCCGATGATGAGCTACTTGTAATGCCTATTCTTATTCACTATCTATTGGAACTTAAATTTCTTGATTAATGATAATTTAGTAATAAATTATTGTCATACACAGAGCACGTGGAAACGGCGAGTAGGGAAATCAGCTGGAGGGAAGTAAATCAGCAGAGAAGGCCATCATATGATCATGACTAATGATTTGTAGAGATGCAGCATCCTGGAGAACACGTGGCATCAAGCCGAATAACCTTCATCCTTAGAAGCTTGCTGCAAGAAGATGATACCATTAACGGTGATATTAATAAGTTTATGAAGTACAGTTTACCACATAGAAAATGGTTGGGCACAGGTTTATTAAAAGGTAGGGAGCAAGGACAAGAATGTGCATTCCCACAGTTTGTGTAGCTGCGGTCTAGAGGTAACTGATATGAGTTAATAGCAGTTCTCTTAGGCATTGTACAGCTCTAGTGTAGTAAGTTAGCGTCAGCGTACCCAGCTAACCGATCCTGTGTTGCAGCTTAGTTTTTGTTGTAGTCTTTTGTCATTTTGTATATTTTGTTGGTTAGAGTAGTAACAGAATTGCGTCTGTTTGTAATTCCTCCTCTCTAGGATCTGTGGATTCTTGTGAACTGTAGATTTGCAAGCATTTGTGGTGTAGTAACATTAGCATGCTTTTCACTTTAATTTGTTTTGAATCTGAATGCAAGGTTGTACGAATAAGCTTAGAATCGAGTTAATGGTCAAAACACACCTGAATTATCACCAATTATTTATCGCAGTACACCCACTATAGGTGTGCTTTTTGACCATTATCTTGGGAATTAGATACGCCACGCAAGGTCTGTTTTTTCTCTTGTATAGATTTTTTCCTATAGGTGCAAAAATATGACAAAATGACCATTATCTTTATCTGCATGGTCGAGACGTTATGTAGACTGCACGGTAATATACTCCTGATCTCGCCATTCTGGAACTGGACAGGTGTTATAATCGTCAACTAAGGTAGTGCCGACTAGCTTCTAATATTGTACTGCTTAATTCTTGGTAAAGATTTTAATTATCCCAAGGTTTTAGGTTTAAACTTGAGAATCCGTAGATATCGGTTTGAAACCCAAAAGTGATTTAAAGCAAGAAGGCCAAAAGGCTTCTCTTAAAAGTCATATTTTTAAGACTTGAAACTTCTCTCAAGGCGCTATATTATTACGTCAAGATCTCATCCTTAATACGCATGGAAAGCTGAACGAGATTAACAGAGAGCACATTATCATACACCTCATAACAAACAGCACACCAACGAGAATCAAGCAGCATCCATCTATGCGTAAAAGTGAAAACGAAGACAGGACGCCGGGCTGCACCTGATGTTTTTCAGCAGTGGCTTCAATTATTACTCATTCCACACCTGTTGGCCAAGCATTTAAGTACAAAAGTCCCTGGCCTTCCCTTGTAAAATCTTTATTTATTATTTGCCTATTGTTTAGGATTTTCAGAATCAATTATTTAAATATTATCTCCTTCGTTGGAAGTTTGAGCTCCTTCCCATGCGTTGCGTTGAGCCTTTCTAAACTCTTGAACTTAAGAGAATGTTTTACTCCAATATTTTCTCCTTTTATACTATGGATAATAATTTTGGAAGCATAAAGATACTAATTTGAAGATTGTATCGTGCACGTGATGAGACAAGTAATACTTAATTTCTTTTTTATAGCAACTGTATCGTATTAGGTAAAATGAAAATGATAATAGATTGCTTTATTCTTGAGAGGACACGAGGAAAGCGCGTAATAGAATAATTAAGCTTTTAAAGTTGACATCAGATTCTCCATATTAGCCTTGGGTCTTGTCCCATTGGGAATCATTGAGACGTTGCTCTTCTCTTCCTTAAATTTGTCTAGGCTAGGGGTCGGTTTAAATTCGTATGTATTTGGAGACAAGCTAAAAGTGATGTTGTACAAGGCGGACGACGTTTGGTGATTCAAGAGCAGCGATGCTTGGTTCTCTATTCTTGCTACCTTTTTCTTCAATTTATCATTTACTTTTTCTTCTTCGTGTTAATTAATGTTACAGCATACCTACTTGGAATGGGAAACAGCACAACGCAAAGTTCCGTCTTTTGACAATAATTTAATACAATAAGTGTAGTCTTTCTCCCATGAAGGAACATCTCTCTCTAGTATCAAGGAAAATAATAGCGCTTTCAAATTGATTATTCGTGGCTGAGGTGTTATATGCTACCAGTTCAATTATATTTCAACATGGAACTTTGTGGATACATCACAGCCGTGCAGTATTATTCTTCATAGGAATTTGTCTTGGGATTGTCTGTGCTCAAGTGTTACACCACAATATCGAGTCAACAAGAAAATACGACGCTTTGAAGTAGTTTAATAAGAATTAAACATCTCTTGGTTTGGGTGGTCCTCCATGAGCATATGGAACTGTGTGAACGATAATATAAAGGCAAATTCCTGAATGGATGCAAATCGCTTTGGAATAGATAATAAATTACCGTTCCCATTTTTAATGTAATTTTTCCACTTCCAAGTGGTGTG
>JBDJHY010000007.1:6898879-6916825 GCA_039654485.1 Withania somnifera
TGAGAGAGTTCAAGAGTGAATTTAGGATCATTATAGAAGATCGTAGATCTGGATCTGTCTTTGCTTAAAGAACTGTGTTCACGCTTCGAGAGGTAAGTCTCGATTTAATTTTCAGCACATTTTGTATGCAATATATGTTGCTATGCTATTTATTATTCATGTAAGAGAAAGATCATGACAATGCTTCTGGTGCGTAAAATATATATTCCAACATTATCCACTATATATTTAGAGCATTCTATGAAACTAGCTATGACTGAGCTTCAGGAGCTCTACTATTCTTTAATCCTGCTTTTTAGTTAGTGGGCATGTGCGCACACTCACTGAGCTTCGGTTGCGTCACTATTCTTTGATCCTGCTTGCAGTGAGAGGCAAGTACAAGCCCGCACGCACAGTTTTTGATTTCTATGCTCCCGTGATGATTACTGTTCTATGCTTAAAAAGACATTTTTACTAGGCTTTTCTAATGCCTTGTCTTTAGGGTTGTATATTTACTACCTGAGATGGAATCATTTCGATTCCTGAGTAGTGAGTAGGCATTTCAAAATTTATATCTTAAAGTTCTTTTCAACTTATGAAATTTCATTTGTGACAGCAAGTGTTTGCTAAAGACCATTTCAAGGCCGATGACAAAATGGGAAATGCTCATCTTAGCCTTTAGCCTTCGGCCTTTAGTTGCCTTTGCAAGATTGAGAAAGATTCTTGGGTTTACTGCTGAAGGGACAACACTGAGGAAGGCAATCCCGGAGAGTGATAATTGTTTAGCAATGGATAGCAGTATTTATTGGGTGAATGGTGAGGTTGTGCAAGACGTTTGATTGAGGCTTTGTGATGTGAATTCTGGGGATATAAAATTGAAGATCAAATTGATCAATCTTCCTTCTGCAGCTTCCTCCAAATAAGGAGGAGATCGATATGTTGAAGTTAGGATTGTTTGGACCGTTTAGAATTTACTTTCTTGTTGCAGGTGGAAAGGATCTCGTAGATTTAGCATGTGTTTAGTAATGATGTGTCCAGTAGTAAAGCCGGCAGCGCTGCTGGTGGCTTCAGTTTAATTTTAATTGTATCTCAAATGTGTGATATACTCATAGTGGTGTGTACTTGTGCTCCAGGTAGCTAAATCCTTGTTAGAACATTGTTTCTCCTAGTCCTTTTTAATAGCTAACATCAGCGAGCTGATGAATTAACATACTGATGCTATGGCTCAGTTGCCGCAATAGGGTTTTTGCGATTCTCAATTTTTGGTTAAGATCATCATCATTTTGACTGTTTATCTTTAAGAAATCTAAGAGACTTCAAGTTCTATGCATTAAAGCTGATAAGTCAATTGTAATAAATTCCTTTCTTGAGTATGAGATAGTTACCTAAAAGTCAAACTTCCACACTCGTGTAAAAGTTTGAAACCATCAGGTGTCGTCTGGTTCACGAATTAGTTGCGGGTGATTATAACGCACGTATTCTTTATGATGCAAATGATAATATTTAACTGATATTAATAAAGAAAAAATCACTAGCAGTAATTGTTATATATGGAATTAAATTAGTTTCATAATATTTGACCTTAAACATTGGCTTGGTTTTTTACCTCAGAGATAATATATCTTGGAAAATTCATATCTTAAGGAGAAAAAAAATATACCCTTGGACCTCACTTCTGTCATTTTTGGCGGCCATTTCTCCCTCAACTACCATTTGTATTGTTTTTGCGCTTATTCCGCGTATATCACTCTTGGAAAGGAAGAACTACACATAGTAAACCCCACCACCCACTCCCTCAAAAAATAAAAAAATGTGTAGTATATTCTGCCATTGCATTGCATGGCATGATGCAATAAAATACTTTTAGATGTATGAATGAAACTATAACTCCAGCTTCCTCATAACCATCTCTGTCTTTTGTGATTCTTCTTTTTCTTACCCTACATATCCTATTAGTATTTTATCATTTGCTCCCAGCTGGGAGAAAAAAGAAGTTGTAGGTTTAGTTTGAGTTTTTTCCATATGCATATTTACCTTCCATATTTAAGTATCAAACACAGTAAAGAAATCATTGAGATATCTATGATAAAACATTAATTAGCCATAAGGCTATCTGTTAGATTCTGACTTTTAACAAGTTGAGCCATTCGCTAATTTTCAGGTACTTACCTTCATTTTTACCATCTTTGATTATATATTCCTTCAATTTTTTCGTTGGACGTATCCCTTAATCTCTCTCTCTCTCTCTTTCTCCCATGCATGGTTGCTAGAAATTCTTGAATAGGAACATGCATATATTGGTTCGAGTTCATTATGAAAGGTTTGGTTAGAATCAGAAAATGTAATTGCAGGCGATGTCATGCATGTAGTACCAGCTAAATAGAATATATAGGTGATCTAACAAGCATCGGAGTATGCATGCATGCATATGAGATTTGTGAATAGAACAGAGATCATAGGCGATGTTTTTATTTAAAATGGAACCGGTCATCATAAGAGATGATATACATGTATCATTCGTGAGGAAAGTTCTTTCATCATGGATTAGAACAAATAATAAATTGTGAAATTAGAAACTCACGGACATATATGCATGCCATTATTATATTGTGATGTCGGATTCAGCAGGAGATTTCTTGAGAAACCGTAGGCAAAATGGGGGGTACACAACTTCTCCAACGAGTAGTCCATCAGGTTCTCCAAGAAGAATAGTAACTCGAAGCATAGGGGGTTCGGCTAGAAGTACTTAGGTGGGAGAGATTGACACCAGATCACCTTTTCAATGCGTCAGAGCTGCTGTTACTTTGTTTGGCGAAACTAGTACTGCTTCTGCGTCCTCCCCAAAAAGAAGCCTATCATCTTTAAGAAATCAAAAACTGCTCAAGGGATATATCAATGTGCATGCATGGATGTAATAATTTGTTAAAAAGACGTGAATCCGCTTTTGACTTGATTAATATATATATTAGTATAATTTGAAAAGAGTGCAGGAGGAGGACAGCCGGCTTAACTTGGCTCTCAAAGAACTTGACAGCTTCAAACAACACATAAGAAGCACTGAAAATACAAAAGGCGATGCTCTTCGTCAGCTCCAAAATGCCAAGACAACTTTGCAGGATTTCACAAGCCAGCTCCAAACATTATACAAGTCAAAGCAAGCAGCTATTCAAGAAACCCAAGCTGCCAATGCACGAGCCACCCAACTAGATTTGAGCCACCATGAAATTAATATTGCACACTCCATGCAATCTCTTAGAAAAGCTAAGGAAGAAGAAGAGAAGAAATTCCACTCTCATCATCAACTGGTAAACGAAAATCTAGTGGAAACTAATAAGGGGATTCAAGTCTTACAAGAACAACTCAACAATGTCCACGACTTGGATGTGGATTCTTTTACCAAAGAAAGTTCAGAGCTTGATCTTACTAAAAACAAGTTTCAAGGTATTGTCGCAGAAGAAAGATCGTTAAGAGGTCTGGTGGATTCCCTTCAAGCAGAATTAGATAGCTTGAAGGGCCATAACCCCAAACTTAAAAAGAAGGCAGATGAAGCAGAAGCCCTTGCTGAGAATCTTGATAACAGTAAAAAAGAGCTCCAACCCAAAAAACCAAAGGAAGATGCAATCCAACAATTTACTTCTGAGGCTGTTCAGTTTCTAAAGGAGGCAGAGGAGATGAAGAAGAAGGTAGAATTACTTAGACAAGAAGCCGTAACAGCTAGAGCTGCAACCAAGGAAGCAGAGGAAAGACTGAAACTTGCACTAAGAGAAGCTCAAGAGATGAAAGCTACAGAGAAGCTTGCAAGTGATCAAATTCACAAGTCATCCATAACAGAGGACGCTTCTGATGGAAAGATCACTTTGGCAGTTAGGAAATACGAAGCTTTCAGCAAACAGGTCTACGAAATCAGAAATGAAACAAAAGTTGCCGCTGCCATGTCTCAAGTAGAAACCGTCAGTGCTAATGAAAAGGAAGTTTTCATGAAAGTGAAGGCAGGTCTGAAAGAGAAGCAGGACATGGAAGTCGCAATCAAGGAAGCTTTGAAGGTTGCACAGATAGCCGAGGCAGCCACAAAGGCCATTGAGGGACAATTGCGGAAAAAAGCATCAAAAGCAGCAAGAAAACGAAGATGGAGAATCTTCTAATAGCAATGAAGAAAACACAGTTTTGCGATCGTCCAGAAATATATCATACGGGAATTCATTATCTTATAAACAACTCTAAGCTTTTATAAACATGGCAAAACGAGCACCAGACAGATTGCTTGTACATAACTAAAAGATCAAAAAAAGCAAACTTTCTGCTCTCCCATATGGGAGATCTGTTGTTTCTTTTTCCGTTTTAGGCAGCATTTCTGTTGCTCTCACTGATTTGTTTGCATTGAGACGTGCAGACTATATGTCTAAAACAAACAAAAAACACACCTCTTCAAACCAGCTTTCAGGATTGTGCTGAACATTATTTACATCATAAAACCAATACATATAAGGGTCAGTATCGGAGATGGATAACTAGTTTTATTGATACATGTGATAACTAATAAGAGATCGAGAAACGTATCTCTCTATGTACATCTAACATACCAATACTACATGACAACCGCGTATCCCCTATACTTGATAATTTTATATTGAAAATGCACCTCGTGCAACTATGACATACAAAATTTGAGGCTTCTAATTGGAAGAAAACCTCTGTTGTACTGCTAGAGCTATTAATACTATTCTTGCATGAAAATCCAGAATGGCCAGCCGGTAAAGTGCATAATGACCGAGCTTTAATTTTCGAATGTTATTGGACCTGAACTTTCTATGCTCGATGATCATTGATATTAAGGTCATCTAGTGATTGAGCAAGCCCATTTTGCTTTTCAAACTTTTGAAGTTCTGATGCCAACGTCTGAACAAACTCAGACCCCTCGGTGACAGCATCAGGAAAATCCACATGGACAGAGCCCTGTTTAACAGGCCGAACAGGTCTACGAAGCAATGTCTGCTGCTTTATGTAATCATAAAGTTGCTGGTGGAACGGATGATCCAACGAATAACAATTTTCATTCGAGCTGCCTGGGTATCTGGAAGATCCAGAACCTTCTCTCCGGCAAAAATGGGGGAGTGATGAATAGTCCATGATCTACAGAGTTAACAGACCAGACAGGGTTAGATCTCTCAACAACTCTGCAAATGACTAACACAAGATATTGATAATTTTCCCAGCAGATCAGTGAGACCAGAAGTTATTTATCAAAGTGGACATTCATAATCATGGGGTTATGCCACAAGACTATCAGGTAGTTACCATACACTTAATATTTTTTTTCTACAGCTGTGGTGCTGGGGCTAGCTTTTGCGCACCTCGAAAAAATCCACGGGATAACTGCCTCCTCTCACCAACAACATATACCAGGTAACCCTATCCACCTAGCTTGTCAGAATTACCTAGTGTTTTTCTGTCTCTGATGGGATTTGAACCCAAGACTTCAGGTTCCCAAACCCACTTCATTGACCACACTGCCACTACCTTGGGTGCTTACACCTAATTAGCATCGGTTGTTTCTATAAACCAGTGTTTGGATGGGCATAACATTTTCTAGTAACATGGAAGCAGAAAACTGTTTTCTTTATTAGCTAACGACCCGTTTCTATAGTCAGTAAGTTACTACGTCCTCCTAGAAGATAAAGAAATGACAATAAAGCAATTGTAGAAGAACTGCTACCTTCAATAGATCATCTTGTCCACAACCAGATAAAACCTGAACTTTTTTTGGTTCTCTCCTGCAGAAGAGGTTTCACGACCTAATGAATTCATACGTTACAACAAATTAGAAACTCGATTCATCACAACGTGTAACTTGTACCGATATGCAGAAATAATTGATAAAAGAGTAAAAAAAAGGAAAGAGAATCGTATAAAAAAGAGATGAACCTTCCAACAAGCTGAAAAGATGTAGGGAGCATTCACAATGTAGTACGCAACTACCTTCTCCGGGTTTAGGTCATCGATGGAGGAAATTATAGTCAATAGCTGAATGATAGCAATAACATTCAGTTAGTATATATGCATATCTATATGGTTAAACAAACAGAAACCTTGCAATTACAAATTCTTCTGAAAAAAATAAATAAATTTGTTCTTTGTGCTAGGTGAAGAGAATAAAGGGAAAAAACTATTCCACAAAAGTGAGGGCTTCTACATCAACAATCAGCAACGATCGAAATCTTCCCCAATTTAATGGATAAAACAATAATGTGTTTAGTCCCATATTGGTGACGAAATGTAAATCCTCCCTCACGGGCTAACTTTGGGATAGAGTTAGGCCAAAAGACCATTTCTTGACGTGGTATCACAGCCAGACTCGTCAATCCCTGTTGTTGTTTCCCAGTGTTGGCCTGTTGGGTTCTCATACTATGTTATCCTTGCTGTAGTTTTCCAGTGCTAAGCATGTGGAGGAGAGTTAGTCCCATAATGATTGGGGGAATGGGTCGTGATCTCCTTATATGATCTTGAGTACTCCCTTCATGAGCTAACTTATGGGATTGAGTTAGACCCAAAGTCCATTTTTTCGAACTTAGAAAGAGCCCAACTGAAAAAGATTAGACCTCTTGATGGAATATACCTTTATTTGGTTTAGAGCGGAAAGTTTCAAGCCAGTCATATCTAAAACCTGCAGAGATTTGCTGATATGTTTCCCGTACTTCTTAGATGTAGCAGGCTGTGACAGATGAACCAACTTAATAAAATGTCAAGGATTAAAGTGCACACACACATACACAGGAAAGTAATTTATGAATCCTTTTTACCAGAACCACGCGATCCCGATATTCATTGATCTGAATGTGTGATTGCACATAGTAATGAACCTGAGATGAAGAACCCTAGTTACTATTTTTATTAGCAGTTACAGTTAATATAATGAAAGCACTAAATAAAACACAGAAAAGAAGAGTTCAAACACGCCAACCTCCCTCCCCAGGATAAAGCAAATACGAAAAGAAAGTGAGAACTAAATAACCAAAGCAAATGAAAAATGTCTAACAGGAGGCAAACTATGCGGAAGTTCCCGGTGCATGTCCATGAGGTAACAAGTCCATTATTACAGGCATACAGAGGGCATGATTGATAGATCAAATGTTAACTAACACCAAATTATGTTCACTAATTCAATGGATAGGACCATAATTACCTCATGGACCATAACTATCACGAAAGTATGATTCTACTCAACATAAACCTTACAAAAAGATATCAGATGGTAGATGTTTCAGATGCAGAAAACAAAATTTCATCCATATCAAGACCGATGCTATTCATTCGACAAGCCCAATAGCAACATATTTTTGCAAACAGTTAGCGCAATATACAGTGTTTCAGGCAAGTCTTGTTCTATCTTTATGCAATCGAACGAGATGGACCAATTGAAAAGCCATGCTATAGAGATATGAAACTGCTAAAACCGTTATTATTTCACAATCGATTACTATTTGAACTTTTCTCCTTTACTTTTGGTTCTACTTATCAGAGATTAGAGATAAAGCATAGACGAGGGAAAGTAAAATCGCAAATAGAAGGCCACTTATATACATCAGTTGGTAGTAGTAACAATAGACTATTAATGCTATATTTTCCTCCTCTTCTTCTACACTCTTCACTCTTTACTGATGCTAGACTTTTCTTCTTCAACCCCGTAAACTGTTTCTCTTCTTAGCCCCTTTGCTCATTCATTTTCTTTTCTTTGATTGCAGCAATAAATCACTGTTTCAACTATATTGAGTAAAGTAGTTGATTTGTGCAATCCCAACAAAATTCATTGTGGAGGTTCATACACAAGGTTTAGTCTGACTGTCCTCATTCTAGTTGGTAGGCGTGTCAGTAAGAGGGCAGTAGGCGAAATTATATGAATTGAATGGGACTTCAACTTCTGCATGAATCAAATTCTTCAACAGGACCATCCTGACTGAAGGCTAATATCCTCTCCTCTTTCCCAACCCACGGGCCCCAAGAAAGAGAGAAAAAGAGAGAAAACTGCAAGCAGTATGGTTTCTATATCTGAAACTAATCCAATCAGTAGACCTTGCATTATCCACAAATCAAACATCCGTTACTTGACAACAAGTTCTTGAGTAAATAAATGCACATGAAATCTTATATCCTTGAGGGAAGATAAGAATCTTAAGGATCCTTACAGATGCTTTATCAAATGTGCTGAGACCTGCACCAAAAGCAAATACTGGAAGGCCCTGAAAAAGAGGAAAATGGAGTTCTCAAATAATTATGAAGTCCATAGGAGCATCAATAGCTATAATGTGTGTCATGACATTATTTCATGAATGGGTACCTCTCTTGTGTAACCTGGCATTCCTATTAGTTGAGAATCACGAACCGCTCTGTAAAGTTCAGCAGGAACAATAGGTTTCTGAGATAATAATTACAACCGAATCAACATTAGATTCAATTAGATAGTAACTTGCGAAGTAGCAAACTTTCCAGGAACATTCAACTATAATTATCATATACTAGGATAAATGGGCGTGTCGGAAACAACCTCTCTACCTCCTCACGGTAGGGGTAAGGTTTGCTTACACTCTTACCCTCCCCAAACCCCACTTGTGTGGCATTACACCGATATGTTGATGAAACACAACTAATTCTTGTGTAAAAGAATGTATGTAGTATAAAAACAACCAGTTCTAGTGGAGAAGTATGTGTATGTGCACACTTCTAACCTAAAGTCTTGGGCTCTAAGCTCGTATATAAAGTAAAAAAGAGCACTTAAGCTTCCATAATACTCACCGCTAAAATATCATCTATCTCATTTTGGACCCTCCAAGTCAAAGAATCAAATAACTGAAACATTTGGAAAATGGAAGTAGCTGATCATTTAATATCCCATATACATTGAAGGCAAAATTTATTTACAAGTCTAAAAGAATAGATTTTTGACCATTTTATGGGCATTTGAAACATTTCCCTCTCTTGCTGTTAGGAACCGCAGATATGTGTCCCTTGGATAGCCTTGATGAATATTCTGCAAAAAGATCATTTAATGAACCATTCATGCATTATAACTAAATTAAGATAGTAGTAAAGAATTAAGGAGGCAAAATACAATATAAAAATTAACATAGTGCTAAGGCCGGGGCAGAACCTGGAAAGTAGTTTTGAGTGCTTCATCAACTGCTCAAAAAATCATGGATCAATCAAAGAGAAAAGAGGTGTGGGTATAAGTATTGTAAAACTAGGTACCGTACCTTGCTCCATTAAAGCTTCAAATTCGGTGATGGCTTCTTCTGAAATCACACACATGACTGCAGAGGGACAAGTAAAGGTTTTTTGAGAATATTGAAGAAGAATTTTTATAACTAGTCAAGATTCAACAAAGGTATGCTTTTACTTTTCTCTCTTTCAACTTTCCATCCATCCATTATTTACTTATCTCTTTTCCCACCCAACCGACACTTCTTAAAACCAACTAACACGACGCTATACTACATATTTCAACTTTTTTTATCTTAAATTTTAAAGTAATCCTCATATTCTTTCAGATTTACTCTTATTTACATATCTTTCTTTTTTTTTCCAATATCAACTTAGAAAAAGATTGAATTTAATTAAGAATAAATTTAATAAAAATATTTTTATTTTTTAAAATAAATAATTTGTTAATGAGTGTGCCTAAACTAACAATACACTTATTTAAAAAGTATTCTATTAGTAACTATTAATACCCTTAAATAAAATACAATTTGCTTTACTTGTCCTTATCGTCTAATGCGCTTTCATGCACGTGCAATTGCATAATAAACGAATAGTTACATTTTTATGAATTCAAACTTGCCACATGAACCATGATTTAACCACCATTAATTTTAGATTTTACTAATTACTATAATTAATTTAATGTATGTATGCTGCACCTACATATTACGTTTATTAATTTAAAACAATAAAAACAATTTGTTTAGGTCAACAACTTTTTCCCCCGATTCTTCTCATTTTTTTGGATTTTTGCCTTTTTATTTTTCTTACGTTTTAATGTTTATATTTTTAATATTGTTCAAATAAAAAGATATTTTAGAAAATAACATTTTACTCAAAATACAAATATTAGAAATTCTTGCGTCTTACAATATACAAATTTAATAGCTATAATTTTAGTTAAATCTATAATCCTAAATATGAGGATAAAAATTCTCAAAATATTTGTTCACTTTACGTGTGTTTTCTATCAATTGACCAAAATATGCTATCTAGTGTTCTTGTCTTTCATATATCGATATACGATGTATTCAATATGAAATATTTTTTTATTTTTTTATAGTTATTTTGTTAAAAAAAATTAAGAAAATAATTCTATTTAAAATAAGAAAAATGACATTCGTAATTAAAAAAAAGTGAAATTTTTTTTTTTTTTTAAGAAAATAAGTTTCTTTAAAATAAAAAAAAATGAAGGTTCGTAATAAAAAAAAATGTGACAATGTTTTACACCACCCTCAAAATCATCTACTACATATTCACACCATATGTCATAACAATGTAGATAGCAAAAGCTTAATGAACACTATATTTTTATTTTTAAAAAATCATAAAAGTTTTTTTCTACCTAATCAACCCCCGCTACTTTAAAAAGTTCTTTTTTCCTACCACCACCCTCCCCATTTTTTGAATCTTTTTTGTTAAAATTCCCCTATCCAACCCCCCTCCTACCCTACAACCCCCACCCCGCACCCAAACACCAATTTTAAAGAATTTTCCACCCCAACCCCAGCTCGATCTAGCTCCATATGCCGACCCTCTCCACCTAGTCCCGACACTTACTATTTTTGGTGAATTGTAGTGCTATTTAATTTAAGAGTGAATCTGATTGTTTTGTTGTAATTTGGTGCTGTTTTTGCGTTGTTTTCGTGCAGTTTTTGGCATTGTTTTGGTGCGATTTTAGTGACATTTAGTCTGAATTCAGTGCAATCACTTTGGTGTAATTTCGGTGCTGATTTGATGTTGTTTTGGTATATTTTTAATAGTATTTTGGTATAATTTTGATGCAATTCTAATGTTGTTTCTGATGCATATCTGATGTAGTTTTTATTTTTTTTGGTGTTGGTGAATATGATAATTTCTTTCGATTTTGAGAATTGAAATACTTAATAGTAAAATATATTTTATCTTAACTTTGGTTCTATTTGTATCATACTGAACAAATGTATATTTTATCTTCAAAATTGATTGCGCAATGTGAAATACTTCATTTTATAATGTATAACATATTAGTATCATATCACATACAAAATCAAAATCAAAATCTTAAAATCAGCTTCTGAACAAATTAAAATCAAAGATGCATTACATGCTCATTAAACAAAAATTCATTATACCGCAGAATAAAAAGATACATTTTTCTATTTACGACAACAATATGTAATATTAGATTTTGAAAAGATGTTTTTATTGAAAGCCAATGAGCATGTCCATGTGGCTAAAAATAAGGCTTAATGACTAAGTCTTATGTTTAGCCACATGGCAACATGGTTGATGACTAATGGCTTGTAATGCCATGTGTTACCAGCCAGGGTGGCTATAAAAGAGTAAGAAATTGAGTGAAATTTAGGCTTAATTTCTCCATTTTTTGAGAGAATTTCTCATTTTAACAAGTTTTCATAAATAGAAACTTTCCCGTTTTAGAAACTTTTCACTTTTAGAATTTATTTGGCTTTGTATTGTATTTCATTTTATAACTAGAACAAAATTATCATATAACTTTTTATAAATTTTAAGGGTAATTTCGTAATTTAACTTTTATTTTTGAGCTTTTCACTATATCTCTATTCATAAATATATATAAAAATAATAATTAACAAAATATAATATTATTATTTTAATTAATTTGTACTTATATATTTTTGTTCATAAATATTGTTACTTTATAGGAATATTTTCGTAATATTTATTTATAATATATAACAATAATGTTCAATATGATATGATTATTTATTTTAATTAATATGTATTTATATTTTTGTTGATAAATAATATTATCTTAAAATATTTTTATAATTTAATTTTTGACTTGGCTGTTCCCACTTATTAATAAATAGTATAGTATGATGATGTATAACACCCCTTGCTACTCCCAATAATTTTCTTCATTCAAGTCTAAAGGGAAAAATGGCTTCTTCAACATTCTCTCTTCTCTTCCTTGTTGTTTCCCTTGCTTCTGTTTCTCATGTTCTATCATCGTCATCAGAGTTTCTCTTGGATTCCCAGCCTATAAGAGCCGCGAAATTCCCAGAAACAGTGACTGAAAAATTCATCAGACAACTTAACCTGTTCCCTAAACATGCTATTAACATAATTTCTTCAAAAACTACAGAACCAGTTACTGAGCATAGACTATTTGAAAAGAAATTAAATTTATCTTACTTAGGTGATTCCGGTGCCACTGTCCAAGACTTGGGTCATCATGCGGGTTACTATCGTCTTGTACATGCTAAAGCTGCAAGGTTCTGTTTTTATCCATGATTAGTATGCATATTTCAGTTTTTTATTTTATTCCATTGGTCAATATTAATAATGCTTTCTATAAATGCAACATCAATTATATCTTTTTTCATTGTGTTGTAGGATGTTCTATTTTTTCTTTGAATCGAGAAGCAACAAGGATGATCCAGTAGTGATATGGCTAACAGGAGGGCCAGGATGTAGCAGTGAATTGGCTTTGTTTTATGAAAATGGACCTTTTAAAATATCAGACAACATGTCTCTTGTCTGGAATGATTTCGGCTGGGACAAGGTGCCTTTCTGTTTTTTTCCCCCTTTTTAATTAATTTAAACCAAAACCTTTCAAGAGAAGTTGAATTAGATATTTTTGACGATATAAATAGAAGAACATATAATATTAGCAACTTGTTATGGATCATTTTCAACTACTACTCACTAATCTTCTTTAATTTGGCATCTTACTGTCATCATTAGAAATTTCATATGAATTCAAAAGTAGTTTAACGTTAATTGACTTATATCATCGTCTGCTAGACGAATTAAATTATTTTAAAATTGTAGTTCTTAGATTACAATTTTTTAACTAATTTAGGTAAATAGAATAAAATAATCCTACATTGAATGAGATAAAATGAAATACCTATGATTTAGCCATAAATAAAATGTATACTACATTTTGTTGAAATATAAAGTTATCTTATTTGTAACATCACAGACGTAATATAAATTTTATCTCATGCATACTTCTAAAATATTTCACCTGATCATTGTATTAGACAATGTTAGAAGAAAAATAAATAAAACAGTGAATAGAAAATTTCGAGACTTGTGTTTGACATAATTTTCTTAAAACAGATTTGCCCCCTCTCAGATAGTGCTAGAGTTTTTTTCAATAGCGTTTGTCTCCCAGGATACAATGAAAAACGTGAAGCTTGTTTTGCACTTAAACAGCTTCAGCAACGAACTGAAGAGGAATTTGATGAACCCTTAGAAATTGAAAGGTAACCAAAAAAAAGGAGTGTTTCAGAATTTTGTTGTGTAGTTTGATGAAGGAATACTGACTATTTATAGTTGAATGTGACCTTTCGTTGACTGGAAACTCTTTAGATTCAACCACTTAATGTGCATAAAGTCAGAATTCATCTACCATGTCATGGGAATGTCACAATTTAGAGTTCAAATCAAAAAAATCTACCTCTCATTAGCATTCATTTTAAAGGTTATCTTTTATTCATCAATGTTAGCCTCCCGGATCCTAATTTCTTTGATAAAAATAATATGGACAATTCATGAAGGAAATTTCACTCATAAATAAACAATGAAGTCTCATTTCATTATAAAAATATTATCTCCAACTACATAATTCAAGTCAAGTAATTCATAGATCAACTCAAGTTTATGTAAGATTCGATAATTTCATCAAGTTTCCACATTAATCTCACTTATTCATTTTAGACTCAATATGCATTGATAGTGTCAACCTCCAAATACCTATTCCTTCTCAAATCACAACAACTAGCAAGAAATCATGAACTATTATAAGAAAAACATATAACCTCAACTTGTATTATATCTCAAAGAATCAAGTCACTCGTGCGCTTTCCCCTTTTAAAAAGCCTCCACATCCACACATTATTCAATAATCAATAATACACAATAAATAGCAACTATGGATATCAATGACTCACTATTTCAAAGTTTATTAAAAAATTAACCTCGGGCTCATGGCGTCAAAAGCGAAACTTGATCGTAAAATTATGTTACTCATCACTTGGGTAAGCTAAATATCAAGTATTATCAAAAACTCATTCCTTCTCATAAAAATATCCACAAGTTTTTATCGTTTTCGAGTTCATCTTTTAACTCACTATTTTGAGGCTAAAAACCATGAAATTTTAATGTCAAAACACGCTAAAGTAATGAAAAATTTATGAAATAATGATTAGAAAACTACCCAATGAATATCTTCAATTTCCTCTTCAAACTTGCAAAAAATAAGGGTTTTAGAGAGGTTTTTCATGAAAGATATAAGCCAATAATGTTAAAAAACTATTTTAAAACTCACCAGTAAAATAGCCCTTGCATAGCATTCGCGGTCCCTCTCCTTGATCATGGAGGTAAACTCATACTTACATACACGATCACAGACTGCACATCGCTATCGCGAAAGGTTAATCCAGGCTAAGGCATTGTGAACTCGAGGCTACAGTCGCAAACACATAGAACAAAAGGTCTTGACCACCGCAATCCTAATAAGGCTCCACAAACTCAGTAAAGGCCAAGTAACAGCAACAGGTGTTGTTTTGACAACAATTCTCCACAACAAATACAACTCCAATTGGACCCTCAGGATATGTTCGTAACCCGTAACAACGAACCATATATACAAACATACTATTTTTTACTTTTTGGAATTAACAGAAGCATAAAAACACGAATACAAGGTTTACTTGACCTGATACCCGCTAAGGTCCATTTTTAACTAAAAACACCAAAATACCACCGAAGATTATGAAAAATATAGAAGACCTCATTCTAGGCTAAAGACCACCTCCCAAAACCAATTAAATCATCAGATTTTTGATCCGAGCACTCTAAGTCCAAATATTGACCGAAGTCAATCATTTCACTTAAAACTCAACTTTAGTCTATCTAATTACCACAGAAGGTCTAAATAGGATACAAAGATGCCACTATACCAAACTCGATATTCTGAAGTTGGTAAAACTGACAGAATTTTTATACTAGGTCTTGAACTCCAAATGACCTATAGTTCCTCATTTCAGCCTTTACGGCTCTAAAACTCAAATATTTCTAAGAACTAACCCAAGAGCAATCCGTTCCTGATCCAACTACCGAATCAAACTTTGTTTGGCATAATAAGATTAAGAAAAAGGTAAAATAGCCAAAATACTCTAAAATGGAGGATCTTTAAGGTCAATACAATATCCAACACTAAAATCCATGTTCGTCCTAGAACATAAGAAGAAGAAGTACCTACCGAGGGTATTGGCTATGCATATCTAACTCGATCTCTCAAGTAGCCTCCTCGATTGGTCGGTGCCGCCAATACAATTGCATTGAAGGTATATCTTTGGTCTGAAGCCTCCAGACATGTCTATCAAGTATGGCAATGGGCTCCTCCTCAAAGTACAAATCTAGGTCGAAACTCAATGTATACCACTGAAGCACGTGAGACTCATCGAGCACATACCTTCGTAATATAGAAACGTGAAAGACCGGATGCACCTTGGACAAATCAGGTGGCAAGGCTAACTTGTAAGCCACCTCTCCCTTTCTCTCTAGAATCTCAAGAGGACCAATGAAACGCAGACTCGACTTCCTTTTCTTCCCAAATATCATCACATCCTTCATGGGTGACACATTCAACCATACTCTATTACCTCTATGAACTCCAATGTCCTAACCCACTTATCATTATAGTTTTTCTACCTTTGAATTAGTCTAACTCTATCCATAGAGCCTTGTACCAAATCTTTCCTCCACGTTCTCTCCTCTAAAGTCTCAAACCACTTAATCGGAGATCTACATATCCTACCATACAATGCCTCAAAAGTTGCCCTCTGAATGCTTGAATAATAACTGTTGTTATAGGATAACTCTGTAAATGGCAGGAATCGGTTTCAACAACCACCAAAGCCAATAACACAAGCTCAGAGAATATCCTCTAATACCTGCATAGTATGCTTAGACTGCATTTGGTCTGAGGAGAGGATGAAAAGTTGTGCTCATATCAAGATGAGTATCCATCTCATGCTGCATAGTATTCTAAAAGCGCAAAGTAAACTGAGTACCCTAGTCAGATTTAATGGATATAGGAACACCATGCAACTGAAAAATCTGGCTAATATAAATCTGAGCCAACTCCTGTGCACTGAACTTCACCTTCATGGGGATGAAATGCACAGACTTAGTCAAAAGATTAACAATCCAAATAGAACCATAACCACCCGAAGTAGCAAGCAACCTGACAATGAATTCCATGTCTATGCCCTCCTATTTCTACTAGGGGATGGGCATCCTCTGTTACACATCTCCTGGCCTCTGGTGCTCAAATATCACGAACTGACACTTCAAGAACCTATCCTTCCTCATAACGCACCACCAGTAATGCTGACTCAAATCATGATCCATCTTCGTTTCCATAGGGTGAATGGAATATCTAGAACTACAGGCCTCCTCTAGGATCAACCGAACTAAATCACTAGTCTTAGGAACACGAATTTGATCCCTAATCATCAAAAACCCCTCAAAATCCAATACGACCGCCTTGGCCTTACCTCAAAACACTTTATCTCGTATGGTCCTCAATATAGCATCATCAAACTGAGTAGCCTAAATCTTCCTCATCAACGAAGAATGGGCCTACAAAAAAGCAAGAACACCACCCTCCTTAGAAATCTACAACCTAACTAGACTATTGGCTAGGCTCTGATAATCTC
The DNA here is from genome assembly GCA_039654485.1 of Withania somnifera. Taxonomy (NCBI): domain Eukaryota; kingdom Viridiplantae; phylum Streptophyta; class Magnoliopsida; order Solanales; family Solanaceae; genus Withania; species Withania somnifera. Next base: position 6,915,811 of record JBDJHY010000007.1, read on the forward strand.
TATCCAAAAGCCGCTCCTCAACCTGAATAGAAGCCAAACTACACATACTTAAGGACTTCCTACCAAGGGAATATGCCACTACATTGTCCTTGCACGGGTGATACAAGATAGTGATGTCATAGTCCTTCAGTAACTCTAACCAACGACGCTGTTTTAAATTAAGAACCTTCTGGCTGAAAATATACCAAAGACTGTTATGATAGGTGAACACCTCACAATGAGCCCCATAGATGTAGTGCCTCCACAACTTCAACACAAATACCACCACAACTAACTCTAAATTATGAGTAGGGTACTTATTCTCATGCATCTTCAACTACATTGAAGCATAGGCCACCATCTTACCCTCCTGCATAAACACTCTACCCAAGCCAACTCGAGAAGTATCACAATACACAGTGAAGCTCGTACTATCCACGGGAAAATTAAGATCTTTTAAATCCTTTCCTCGTACTCATCCAATCACTGAAAAACTACATTATTCTGGATCAACTTGGTCAACAGTGTTGTAATAGAAGAGAAAATCTACACGATTCTCCTATAATACCCAGCTAGACCAACAAAGCTCCAAATCTCATTCAGTAAAGTAGGTCTTACTCGCACTACTGCAGTCTTGGTCGGATCGACCATAATACCCTCTTTGGATACCACATTTCCCAAGAATTCCACAGAACTCAACCAAAACTCACAATTAGATAATTTAGCATATAACTTCTCATCCCGCAATATCTGAGGTACAATCCTCAAGTGCTAAAAATGGTTAGCCTCAGTCTTCAAATATATCAATATATCATCAATAAAAACAATTACAAAAGAGTCCAAGTATGGCTAGAATACACCATTCATAAACTCCATAAACGTCTTTGGGGCATTAGTAAGCCCAAAAGACATCACTAAAGACTCATAATGGCCATATCAAGTATGAAAAGACGTCTTTGGAATATTCGAAGGCATAATCCTCAACTAATGATATCCGGACTTCTAGTCAATTTTAGAAAAGATGGAGGAACCTTTA
>JBDJHY010000007.1:6947335-6958988 GCA_039654485.1 Withania somnifera
AGAAAGAAGCACAAGAATAAGAAGAAATATGTACTACAACCCGAGCCCAGAAGTTAGAGAAGTGTTGGTTGTCGCGGTCGGCGAAGTGCTGGTCGAGGTGGAGAAGGCGCTGGTATGAGTTGCTATGCAGTGTCCAAAGTCGCGTTAGTGTTATATTGCAAATAAAACCCTAATGACTAACTTTTAAAACCTTTCTTTCTTTAAAAAAATCAAAGGGCAACATCGTTGTCGCCATTCTCGCTAGGTCTTCATGTCACCTTTCTCGCCTTTTGGATTTTGCCTCAGTCATTGCTGGGTTTACACCACAGTGATGCCTTTAGCCTGTTCCTATTTTCCATAGAGATGGATGAATTGACATGACATATCAAGTTGAAGTGCCATGATGTGTGTTGTTCGCAAATAACATAATATTGGTTAACGAGACGCGCAATGGAGTTAACGATAGGTTGGAAGTTTGGAGACTTGCTCAAAAGTCTTAAGATTTCATGTTCATCCAAAGTTCAAGATTTAATGCATGAGGTGGTGGTGGAAATGAAGATTAGTGCTTTAATCTGACCCAAGAGAGGAAGTTTAGGTATGGGTTTAGAATTCAAGGAGATAGGGTGATTGACGATGATGTCACACATTGCATTGGCACGGATGGGTGGAATGGAGATTCACCACCAAAGTTTTGTTCAATAACAATGTATTGTCGAGGCTTAAAGGTAAGTTTTACAAAGTGGTTGTTAGACCAACATTGTTGCATGAGACAGAGTGTCTACTAGTCAAGAATGTTGACTTTCAAAATATAAAGGTAGCAAAGATGAAAATGCTTAGATGGATGTGTGGCATATTACGAAAGATATATAGGGATGATGTTACGTAGGGTAAGGTAAGGTGGGAGTGACCTTTGTGACGGACTAGATTAGGAAAGCGAGACTGAGATGGTTTAAGACGGTGAAGACGAGGTGCGAATGTGGTAGTAAGAGGGGTGTGAGAGATTGGCTATAGCACGAATTAAAGGAGATAGAGGTAGACCAGAAAAGAATCGTGAGAGGTGATTAGGCATGACATGACATGACATAACTTTAATTTACTAACGCCGTGACCCTAAATAAGAAGGTTTGGAGGTTGCGGATTAGGATAGAAGGTGAGTAGGTAACCGAGTGATTCTCACTTTATTTGTGACGGGTAGGATAATAACATCCTCCCTTGCTATTCTCCTTATTAGTAGTATTATTTTGTAGTTTCTCCTTATTTGTTTCTTGTTATTTTGCTGTCATATTTTTCTTGTAATACTGGTCCAAAAGTATTTCTTTTGAACAAAGGTCTATTAGAAACCAATTCCCTACCCCAAAAAGACAGGGTAAGATTAACGTACATCCTATCTTTCTCGGACCCCGATTGTGGGATTATCATGGGTATGTCGTCATCGTTCTTTCTTTTTGTTTCTTTGTCTTTTCCGAGAGCTATAGAGTAACAAAACAAGTAGAAAATATCAGCTTTCCAGCTTTCCGTCATACTGTCATCCTCCATGCCCTTTGCAATTAGGTCCTTACTGTCATCCTCCATGCACTTATGTTGTCATTATGAATGAATAAGAGTTGTATGAGCTCCTTACTCACAAATCTAAGGTAAAGTAACCGTAACCATAGCCGGTACAATCATAGAAAGGCCTTACTGTTTTGCCTCTCAGATATAATTACATCATTGATGATTTGTTTGTTGAGAAAATTCAACAAATTACGTAATGTTTGTAGTTTTTCTTCACGGTTTGAGTAAATTCGAACTATTTCCACAGAGAAGGACCATGTAATAGTTGACTGTGATCTTGGTTGTTTGTTGAGTCAAAAGTTCCATTCAGGGGATTAGCCTTGAGATCTGTCTTTCTGGTAGCAGCAGTTGAAGGAAGAAACACCCCAATGGAAAAGTGAAGTAACGAGACCCATTCTTTTGTTTGCTTGAGAAAAAACATTGACCCAAGCTAATTGAGTTATTTATTCATTTTGCGGTCTTAAAGGGGAGATATATGACATATTTTCATGCCTACTGTCAAAAGAGTTCAAGGCTAAGTGAAAAGTTTACGTAAATAAAAAGGGCTCTTAGGCCTTTTATCATTACAGTGAGCTATATTTTTCCATGTCATTATGATGTGACCTAGCGAATCTTATCTTGGTCCCTCCTACTTTATCTCGTATTGCATACCGGGAGGAGCTTGGATCATTTTATTAAATATTTGAGCTATTTAAGTTTGGAGCTCATCGTTCTCTGGTTCTACCATGGTATTGTCTCATTATTTACAAATATTAATTCCGACCAATAAAGTTGTCAAAAAGCAAAAGAAGTTAATTCCCATCAATAAGTCATAATATTTGAAGTTGAAGGCTGGATAGTTGATGGTTTCTATTGAATTAGTTGTAAAGTTCTCCCAGATTTTACTTTTGAAGCCTAGCTCCCTTTTATTGATGCTCAACCATTCTATGTCTTCCTAATAGGAGTGGGCATAAAAACCGTAGAACCAGAAAACCGAACTAGTTTGGTTCTTCGGTTTCTTTGGTTTGGTGTTCTTTTTTTTTTTCTTTTTGGTACTTTGGTTCGGTGTTCGATTGAAGGATAATGAAACCGAACTTTTATTAATTAAATTATCAAAAGTTTATACTACATATAGTTATATTTAAATATGAGAAAAATTAGATGGTAGAGCCATTCTTAAGACTTAATTTTTATATATAATATATGTGGTATAAACTTATTATATATAAATAATTTTATATACAATATATGCATGGTAGAAGTATAAACATATTATATCTAAAATATACCATGTATTTTATAGTATACATGTAATTCAAGGAAAATTTGAATTATTGTTACATTTTTTATATAAATTTATTGGATAAATATTTATGGTATGAATTCATTATATCGGAACTAATATTTTGTAGGAAAAAAAAATTATAATATATATAAATTTTATTTGTAGTATATGCACGGTATTAAATTTTTCTATCTAAAACATATACCATGCATATTTATAGTATCAATAAAATTTGTGAAAAGTTTAAATTATTGTTGTATAGGATAAATATTCATGGTATAAATTTATGGGTAAATATTCATGATATAAATTTATTAAATATGAATATATATTTAGTATATACATGATATAAATTTTATATCTAAATATACCATGTATCTTTATGGTATAAATAATTTATGACAGTGTCAATTTATTATTATATTTTTAGCATAAATTAATGGGAGAAATATTTATGGTATAAATTTATTATAGTAAAATGTATTTTATAGAATGAAAGGTATTTGATTGAATATAGAGCAGCAAACAGAAAAATCAATTTAAAAACACTGAACCAAGCCGTATCAAAGTTCAACTAACCGAACCGAATTAGTTCGGTGCAGCGTTTGGTATTTATTTTTGCAAAATCAAACTAAACTTTGACAAAATCTAATCGAAGAACTAAACGCTCACCCCCGTAATTGCCAAAACATGAAAAAAGGGCATGTAAATAGATATAGGAGAATACTAATTGTGGGAGACAAGATTACAAATCCTTATGTAATCCATGAGAATGAGAAGTATCATTTTTTTCATATTGAGAAGAGTAGTCATTTGGGGTCCAATAAAGAGCCCTATCATCATCTTCTGTCTCCTCAACATTGCCCATGGTGTTTCCTGATGAAATTAATATTTTGTTAGTGTGATAGGATAATACTGCACGTATATCTATAAATAATAGTGATTTATGCTAAAACATGGTTCTATTCTAAGTAATCAATGGTGATTGAGATACTGTATGTGCTCTAGAAGTGTTAACAATAAAAGAATAAAGCTATACTATTCTGGAAATTGCTTTTACATAGGCACCAAAGGTGCTATTCACCGTGGTCTCTTTTGAACATCTTTCCTAGTAGGATAGTTCTAATGGTTCCTAATATCACTTATCCAATATGTAGCATATTTCGCACTGCACTTTGTAGTATATCTGCGATGGAATAGGGTAACGAGCAGTTGAGCAGTACCACCTGATTTTTTTTTGTATTTAGTATGCGTTCTACTTGGTGGCTTTTATAAATGCAAGTGATCACATCCTGGGTAATTTCTGTAGTTGATGTTCGCTTCTTGTCTTATTACATTGTGTTGTTGAAGGCGTAAAACATTGAGAACTTCACTAAATGAATAAATGAGCTCACACAGAAATATGTGTGTGTGCGCACTCGTGTGTACTGCATGAAGAAAATATCAATAAGCATGAAAAATAACCATTGATCCAAAGGAATATTAGAAATAATTATTCTATTGTGAAATATGTGATACAGAAATGTTATCAATCATGTCACCTATTAAAATCTTTTATTTAGATATAAATATGAAATTTTAAGTGATTAATATTGCTACAAATTTCTATATCTCTTTAATGAGAAGCTTTTATAGCCTTGTAACATGTTTAAGACATTTCAAAAAGTGGCGAGTAACTTCTTAGAAAAAATAAAGCGTCAAGTAAGAAAATGCTCCCAGATACATTTCCCGAGAACACTCTCTCCTGAGTATAGGAGAAAGAAAACAGTCCTGTCCTTTACTCCGGTGGTTTTCCTGCCAGAATTTCCCAACTTTCCTCTCCTTTCTTCCATAAGCTAATTCCTTCGGAACCCTTTTCTCCAAAGAACCCCTTTTCATCTTCACAAACTCCAAAATAATTCGGTAAATCACCGGAATAGATTTACTCCCAATTTTTTCATACCATAAACCCTAAAAGTCACCCGCGACTCAACCCCAGAACACCCACCACCAGAAAATTTGGCATGCACCACCAGTGTGTGTTGGCCGCCAGTACGTGACTAGCCCCAACATATTCAGAAACCCTAAAAATCACCCGCGACTCAACCCCAGAAAACCCACCACCAGAAAATTTGGCACAGGCCACCAGTACGTCGGCCACCAGCGCGTGTCAGCCCAACATATTCAGGAACATTTTCCGACTTCGATACACTACCCACCCAATCAACGGAGATCTCTACCTATATCCTTCTCTCCATATTCCCTTTTCTCCAAGACATGGAGAATCAGATTTCTTTCCGAATGGGGGGAAACTCTCGTGACATCACTGCTTCCTCATCAAAGTCTTATCTTGGTTTGATTGGGTGGAAAGTTCTAGAGTCTCATTAAGGAGAATGACAGTTGGTAAGGGGGTGTTGCTGGGCTATGCAGAAGGCTGCAAGAGGCTTCAAAGAATATAGGCAGAAGGTTTTAAGGAGGTGCAAGGACATAACTACCCATATTTATTGCTCACAAAAGTTCAATAACTATGGTCGTTACATATTTGTTATTATCGTTATAGGCTAGAGCAGATCGGTTATCATTATCCCAGAGAACCAATTTAATGAAGGATGGAGCAAACCAACCAACAAAATTGAGGACTTTATCTACAAAGTGTCAAGCATACAGGGTGCATTTGTTACAAAAAGAAATACAAAAATGAACACCTTTACTAGAAAAGGCAATTGCAAAGAAGCCCTTGCTAACAGTAAATGGAGTAAATGGAAAGCAGAAAATGGTGACGAAGCGCCCAAAAGAGGAGAATACTTTGTTCTATAGATGCTTGGTCGACAGGTTTATGGGGGTGAAGAAGCTCCCGCTCGCAATGACGTCAGGAGATGGGCATCACAAACTTGGAAAGGTGTTCCAGATATCCAAGTTTTCGACATGAATGGCTTGTAATTTCTCTTTGAGTTCCAATCAAGAAAAGTAGCGGAACATATCCTCATGGGAGAATGACAGAGAAAAGGACAAGTACTTAAGATGGAATGGTGGTTCCCAACCACTTGGGCCATCTCGAAGTCCACGAGATATGATTGGTTCTGGATTAGGATACTGGGGCTTCCTTTCCATCTATGGGCTTCTGAAACAATGAAGAAAATAGGGATAATTGCGGTGGCTGGCTGGAAAATAAGGAGGTGACAACTCAGGAATCACTTGAGATGGGCCAGAATCATAGTGAAGCGCCCCAGGGAAAAAAATCCCCCCTTTCATTGAGGTTTCAAATGAAAATCCGACTTTCTCACTACCAATCTGGTGTGAAGAACCAGTGTGTTACCAGAAAAGCAAGCAGTAGGATCTAGAGATGATAAGGACATGGCTATTCTGAATACAGATGGACCTAAGAAACCTTTTCATGGAAAAGGAAAGGAAATTAAAGGAAAAGAAAACTCTTTTTTCGATAAATACAAGGAAAAATACTTCTATGAGAGGATCGGGCATAAGGGGCTAGTGGGGCCATCCCAAAGTTTAAATTATGGTGTGGGGTACAGTGGTCGACAGCTGGTTCGAGACAAAAGGGTTATAGAGTCACATGTTTTTGTGGGCTTTTAAGTGGTGGGCCCCTAGGGGAAAAGTCCAGGCATCTTAATGATAAAGGCCTAGAAGAAGTTGTTGGCCGAGCTCAACTAAACCCAAATCAAGCCAAAGAGTCCAATAAGGAGTCTTTCATAGAAGTCACAAATTTTCAAAGATCAGAACACTATCACTTAAATTTTGTCTTTGTTCGAAGAAGAGACAGAACTCAGGAACAGAAGGGGAAAAAACAGAGATAAGGGGGAAATAGAAAGAGAAAACTTCACGCAGTCCATAGTGAATTTCGATGGGGGTAAAACAGTATGGTAAGGAGAGTAACTTGGTCCAGAGCTGTGAAGAAAAAGAGATTGATTTTTCAGACTCTTTGCTGGTCATGTATGCAGAGCCGGAACCATTACAAATTGATAATAGTGTATAAGAAGAAAATTTTGCAGCAAATGCCAATGCATGGGTAGAAGACAATATGATCAAGCTTGGCCAACAATTTGGTGTAGACTTCAAGGGTTGTAAGAAAGAAGCATTTATTTTGCTATCAAAAATAGATCAAAGAAGGGGAGAGGTGAAAAGGCAAGGTGCAATAGAAGGGACACCAAAACCAAAGAATAAGGTTTCCAAAGAGTTAAGGAACCTATTTTTTGATGTTAATTTTAAGATGGTGAACCGGTATTGGGTGGGAGGATTCTTTCTTTAACTAGTCAATGAAAATATAGATGATCACTTGGAATGTAAGGGGACTAAATGGATAGAAAAAGGGGAATCGTCAAGAACCTAATACACCAATGGAGGGCAGACATATATGGTGTTGGTAGAGACAAAAATAGAGGTTCTATCTGATAGAATGTTACAGAGTATATGGAATAATAGATGGAAAGGGAAAATGCATAAGGAAGCAGTGGGTAGTAGCGGAGGAGTACTAATTCTTTGGGATAAAAGGGCATGGAAGGGTGAGCTGGTGGACATTGGAAATCAATGCATCACTGGGAAGTTAATGCAGACTGCAATAAGGAGGTAACGTAAGTGCTCTGGGAGAACTGATAGATGTCAGAACGAGGTTTAATGGTCCATGGACAATCAGTAGGGATTTTAATATCACCCGATATCCTTCGGAAATAATAAACGACCATAGAATAAATGGTGCTATGACAGATTTCTCAACCTGTATTGAGGAGCTAGAACTAATTGATCCTCCTTTATTTGAAGGATCATATACCTGGAGAAGAGGGAAAAACATTGACGCGCCTCGCGGATTATAGATTCCTAAACTGCTCAATGGGGGGAAAGTACACATATCAAACAAAAAATGATGCCAAAACTAACCTTTGATCACAACCCTATCATGTTGACCTGTTGAAAGTTAAATTGAAGGAATGGAGTAAGTCTAACAGAGGCAACTGTACGTAGAGAAAGGATGAGATATTAGACCAAATTGCAAAATGGGAAAGGATCCAGGAACAAAGGCCCCTTACAGATAATGAAATACTGCAGAAGGCCAATTTAGCAGTGGTCTTTGAAGAATTAGCGGAATGGAGGAGAACGCATGGAGACAAAGATCCAAGATACAATGGCTGAAACATAGAGACAAAAACACCAATTTTTCCCATCAAATTGCAACATCTCATAAAAGAGGTAATTCAATGGAACAATTAGAGGTTGATGGGAACACTGTCAATGACCCCACTTTAATTAAAGAATGTTGTCCAGAATTTGTATACATAGTTATACAAAGAACCTGAATTTTGGAGACCTGACTTGAAGCTACAAGGAATCTCTATGATATCTAAAGAGGAAGAAACTTGGTTAGAAAGAACTTTTGAAGAGGATGAGATACTGGATAGCATAAGGCTATGTGCCAAGGAGACAACACCAGGTCCAGAATAATTTTCTTCCTTACTTTTTGGGATGCCCTGAAGTGAGATATAATAAATTCTTTGTCACAGCTTCATTCCAATCAGAATTTTGAGAAAAGTTTTAATGCAACATTTATTGCATTGATACCTAAGAAGATTGGGGCTGCAGAACTAAAAGACTACAGACTAGTTAGCCTTGTTGGAGGAGTATACTAGATCATGGACAAGCTACCGGCAGAGTGAGTAAAAAAGGTGGTGGCTAAGTTGATAAACTAGAATCAAATGACTTTTATATAGGGGAGACAAATTATGGATGTTGCACTAATAGCCAATGAAAGCATAAATTAAAGAATTAAAGAGAGACTGACAGAAGTACTATGTAAATTGGATATCCAGAAATCTTATGACCATGTCAATTGGTCCTTCTTACTAAACATTATGAGAGGTGGGCTTTGGAAACAAATGACTGAAGTGGATAGAAGTGTGCATAAAGACAATTAGGTTTTCGGTCCTTGTAAATGGTGAACTAGTGGGTTTTTTTCCCTTCAGAGAGGGGTATCGAGACAAGGAGACCCTCTTTCCCCTTTTATTTATTTATATTGGTAATAGAAGGTTTTGACAGCATGATGAGGATAGCCACACAAAATAGATGGATAAGGGGTTTTCAAATAGGCGATAGAAATGGAGGTGGGAAATAAATTAGCCATTTGTTGTATGCAGCTAATACTTTAATTTTCTGTGAACTTATGGCAGAGTAAATGCAACACATCAAGCTTATCCTACTATTGTTTGAAGCTATAACATGCCTTAGAGTCAATAGGGCGAAGAGCAACCTGTTTCCTATCAAGTATATTCCACAAATTCAGATGTTGGCAGACATACTAGGCTGTAAAGTGGAGATACTGCACACCACTTACCTGGGAATACCCCTAGGTAGTAGGCACAAAGCATTACAAATTTGGTATGAGATTATAAAGAAGAAGAAAAGAAGCTAGCAAGATGGAAATCACAATACCTTTCCCTAGGAGGACGAGTAACATTGATAAACTCAGCACTGGATTCACTCCCCACCTATGTTATGTCCTTATTCCTAATTTTCTCAAAGGTGGTGAAGAAACTAGATAAACTCAGAAGAAACTTTTTATGTAAAAGAGGCAAAGAAGACAGGGGTTACCACTTAGTGAAGTGGAGCACGGTGATGTGCAGCAAGGAAAGAGGGGGTTTGGGCATTAGAAACCTGAGGATGCAGAATGGAAGTCTCCTTATGAAATGGCTATGAATGTACACTAATGAAGAGATGACCCTTTGGAAGGAAGTAATTGTGACAAAATATGGAGAACCCAATCATGGGTTTCAGAGACAGTTTCAACACCTCATGGTCGGGGAGTTTGGAGAGCCATGAGGGCTTTATGGAGCTCAACGGAAGAAAATTTGACTTTGAAAGTGGGAAATAGCAAAAACATTAAGTTTTGAAAAGATATCTGGATCAACTAAAGTCCTTTGAAAGAAGCCTTTCTGGACCTCTTCTCTATCTGTAATAATCCTGATGCTAAAATCAGTGAATGTTGGATTGCTCAAGGTTGGGACCTATCCTTTAAGAGACTTTTGAATAATTGAGAAGTGACTAGAGTATCCTCCCTTCTGGAAAAGTTGAGGGGAATTGACATCGTAACAAATGTTCTTGATAGAGCTATTTGGAAATATGCCAAGGAAGGGAATTCACAGTAAATGGAAACATGCCAAGGAAGGGAATTTCACAAAGGAAAAGGATATAGGGAGTGGTTAATGATAGATAATATACCATTTGAATGACATATAGAAAGGTTTGGTATCTACCAAGGTAAAATACTTTACATAGTTAGTCATAAAGAGCATCTCTTACTCAAGAAGTGCTACAAAAAAGAGGAATGCCACTAGCTCCTCGGTGCTTTCTATGCAACTTAACAGGAGAAACAAATAAACATTTTTTTTTGCATTGTAAGTACACTATACAGTTACGAAAGCTATTTCTAAACATCACTGGACTTGGTTAGACTATGCCAAAGAATACATTTGAAATTTACAGCTACTGGATCAGGAGAGGGGGAAGCAAGACGCAAAAGAGATGGTGGAAATTGATCCCATCTTGAAGATGGTGGTCCATTTAGAAAGAAAGAAATGAAAGATGTTTTGAAGATAGATTCAATTTCATTCACAAGGTTAAATGGTATTGTTTAGTATCTTTACTTTTTGGGTGTAAACAATTATGTATAAAAGATGTAGAAGAAATCATAGATTTAATAGGAAGCTTGTAACCTCTCAGGTCTTGGATGTAATTTCCTTTTAAATGGTGGCTAGCATTTCCTTAATGCTGAAGAATACTACTTACCGATTTAAAAAAAAAGACATTTCAAAAGTTTATAGCTCCACTGTAAAGGATCCAAGTTATGGAACTTGTTGCACTTTGTGCAACAACAACATAATACCCAGTATATTCCCACAAGTGGGGTCTGGGGAGGATCAAATATACACAGTCCATACCTATACCTCAGAGGTAAAGCAGAGAGGCTGTTTTCGAAAGATCCTCTGCTCAAAGACCAAAAAAATAGTCACAAGACAGTTTAGAAAAATATATAGTACAAGAAATAAAAAACAAAGGACAATAAACAAAATAAAAATCAAAGTAAGGCTACCATAGAGAATACTATAAACAAGCAGTGTTGTCAAAAGTGAAAAACACAAAAAAGCTCTAAGGTCTATTGGGGCTTAAAGCGCAAAGCACAAATAAAAGTGTGGGCTTCAATAAAAAAAATGCAAAGGTAGCATAAATACAAACATTTATATTTAGTCCAATACTAATAGTGATAAGCATGAATAACAAGTATACGAATAAAAAAACTGAAAAACAATTACGATAAAGTGAAATATTAATTGTTAGTGTTGCCTCTCAGAAGATATTCATTGATAAGAAAAAGTATGCTTTAAAACTTGATGACGATAGTGAAGAGCACATAAAGCGAGGTGAAGCGGTCAACACATTTTAAGCCTTATTTTAGGGCTTAAGCATGCTTTAGGCGCGCCTTTGATAATACTGAAACAAGCTACTCAAAATCATCTCTAAAGAAACCAGGAACAAGAAACTACTAGCAAACATTCCAACTCCTAGCATGAAAGTCAAAACCAAGTAAACCTAACTAGTAACAAACACGGTTTTCCTCCTACTAACCTCCTACCCCTATACGCTTCTTTCACATCTTTCTATATGGGGCTATGTCCTTGGTAAGCTGTAACTACTCCATATCACGTCTAATCACCTTCTTCTAATACTTCTTCGATCTACCTATACTTCGCCTAAAACCATCCATAGCCAATCTCTCACGCCTCCACACTGGGGCATCTGCATTCCTCCTGATCATATGTTTGAACCATCTCAACCTTGCTTCCCGCACTTGTCCTCTACCGAAGTCATTCCCACCTT
>JBDJHY010000007.1:6963286-6974473 GCA_039654485.1 Withania somnifera
ATTAGTGTCTCTTCGTCACAGAAGAATGAAAGGAGAAATTAATGCTCTAACGCCGAGATATCTCACGTGTCCGATAACGATAACTTAGCTATGGCCTTAGGTCATCTTTCTGTTCAAGCAAACTGCGGGGCTTTAATTTCGTTTCATCTAGTCTATATGCAAAGAAAATGAGCATTCAATAAAAAAGGACTCCGTATGTTAAGGGTTTCAAGGTTGACTGGTTGTCTATCTTACCTTCTTATCGGGAGAAACTAGGATATCAATATGTAAATCTTGAGGTGTTATATACCTAGATAGCCCCTTCAAGTTAGTACAATTTGTCAGTTTAAGGAGTTACCATTGGATGACTTTTGCTTGAGAGAAGTGTGTTTTGTGAACACTTGTGTCCACAAGACAAAACAAGTGAAATACACTTGCTGGTAACATGTCAATTGAACCAATCAACATTGAATGACACCAGCTGTTCTCTTTTAATAATTATGGTGTTCGGGTTAGCAGCTAGCTTGCATGCGCCTCGACTAATTTCACTTGACACCTGTTACCTCCTATCAGCACAAGTATTGGGTTACTCTCTCCACCAAGACTTTGGGTAGACCGGAAAAATCATGAATTATTTCTTTTCTCTGTCACGATATTAACATGAAATCTCATAGTTCTCCCCACTTCAGTGATTACTAGGCCACTCCCTTCAGTGAGCACCTATATTTAAAAAGAAAACAGAAATACAATATTTAAAAAACTCCTCACACCCCAACCTCCCACTGAATTTCCCCTATTCTTCTTATTTAGCTAAACAACTTGTCTCGTCACTCAAAGAAGAAGAAATAAAAATGTCTTCTTAACAATGAATTTATCTTTTTGTCAATCATATTTGTTGTTTAGCATGCTCTTTTCAAAATAGAACTTATGGGCAATGAGGCGCACCCCTTAATACCTTACCTACACTATAGCCAGCCTAAGTGATGCCTAGTGCCTATCCTTAAATTCTCTCAGTTATCGTGCTTAAGCTCATTCAAATAAGCCTTCAACAACTTTGGTTTAATGTGGTTTTAATTTATGTTACTTTGATCTGTTTGAGGGAGAAATTTTTTGGGGATAAAGGATGATAGTTGGTCAAGTTTTAGCTGTATAGAATGTACTTTTCGAGTGTAGCTGATATGGCAATATGTAATACTAAACATGTTTGGCTGGGATGATCCCTGTTGCATAAAAGCTTCTTTAATGTACAGGCCGCTCATTGCTAGCTTTGTAACTCTTCAAAAAATGGATGGAAACACTCCATTTTCTGGGCATCTATGTGTTGACAAACTAAGACTACAATTGCAGCGGGAAATGGTCAGTCTGTCTCCTATCCGCTCTGCATTTCCCCCAACCCAAAAAAGTACTTACCGTGTTTGTTCATGTTTTCTAGCCTAATACAAATGTCTTTGTTATTCAGAAAGAAGCAGTTTGTACTTCTCATTGTTCTCAGCCCAACACCATAGAGCATGAAATGGGCATTGAGCGGCGCTTACTGCAATCAAGATCTGACAGCTGGTGGAATCGGCTATATAAGGTCTGGAAATGGTTTGTGGTTTGCCAAGTTTGGATCAGTATTTCTCTTCTTGTATCTTACGCAACCTTCTGATATCCCTCTTAAATGTTTGTTCTAGCAACAAAAAGAGGACCTAAGAAAAACAGCGTCAGAGCTCAAGAGAAAATGAGAAACAAGCTACAGCTTTGTACATAGTGTACTTGTGGTTAGTATATATTTCTGGCAAATAATATGCTGAACTTGTTCATTTATTGAGGGATTTTGTGAATTATATATAGCATAGGCTATACAAAATGTTATGGAGGGTGTGGTATATGAATTTGAAGGTTATCACATCATGATGGCACCATTTTGAACATTATCTTATCTGAATATTTTCTACATTTGAAGAGAAGAAGAGGCAGTGTTTGTCCATGAAACAAGCATATACCAGATGAAAGTGGTTGATCTTTGTAGAATAAAATGTGGCGACCCAAACAATAAAGCTCTGTTGTAAAAAATGGATAATACAGGTCAATGATTGTGGGTCAAGAGTGGCATCAATACAATACTATTTGTAGGAAGGATAGTGTCAATAGAGAATTCATCGAATATACCAAAGACTATAGTTGCCACTTTCTTTAACTCATCTCTCGCGCATAAGATAAACCTAGGACTAATTCTATTTTTTTTTCTTCATATATGAGCGTCATTAATGTGCTATTTCTCCGTCTTTGCTCACAACTGGACTGTCAATAGAGAAAGTAGTATCTCAATAAAGCTGTCATAAAAGTAATGTTAAATTTGCATTCTTGGCCCCAAATTGAAAATGAAGTGCTGTTTTTGCTTCTATTGTTGGATGGATATTGTGGAGAATACATTAGATAAAGCTTGCACTGTACTACTGTTTTACATGGGTGTATGTTTTTTTTTATCTAAACCATACTAATGTTTCTTTTCTTGTTCTCTTATTAGCTGTTCTTTTATGTTTGAAAGTACAGATTTCTGATTTCTGGACCTGACTTCTTCTGGTAATGGTGTTCTTCATTGGAGTTATGCAAGATTTTTTCTCTATTGACACATATGCGGTTCGGATTCTCTCTACTTTATTTAACCTTAATGCTGTATTGTAAACAGTGTTCTTTTCTTTTATATCAAAGATGGAGTGAAATTATCTAGTTCCATTAAATGCTATGGAAGTGAGGGTAAGAACCAGTATTCTTAGCTTTTCATGATGTAGTATCTCATGTCATAGAAACACTATAGAGAAAGGACCATTTCTCCTGGCTTTTCATGGGTCATCTTTTAGGTTCTTCCTATGTTTCTGCAAATCAGCTCTTAGAAGTCTTTTGGATCCTTTGATTCTATTTTTAGCACAGCGGAGTCCTGTGTTTTCTTTATCCCAGGGCTTAGGTCTAATGGATTGGCATTCGTTACGAGTTTGAACCCTGTATCAATTAGAAGCCTGGTATTTAAGTGAAGGGTAGAGGGGTGGTCCTATTATCCAGCAAGTTTCGTACCATGTGCTTGCTGTCCCCTGGAGATTTCCCAGTTATCAAACAAAGGACTTGTGTTTTCAGCCATTAACTCGTCCCTGAAAGATTGTTAGTAACTGGTGTTACTTTCAGATAGTCGGTATGAGATGCATTAAATCTAATTTACGATTATTTACATACAGTTAGATGACTATTGTTATGTGATATGCGTGTTGATTGAGATCTCTCGTGCTGCTCAACTTGCTTACAAATATGTGGTCATGCCAAGCATGAGAACTGAGCTGTAACAGTTGATGTGTTTGCCAGTTGGGCAAAATTACCAAATATTTAACTTATTTGATGGTTTTTCCCTTGACAGGTTCGGGCTAGATTACTACTAGAACACTCATTGCTCCAAGCATCTTGGCAATTTTTGGAAGTACCCTAATCCCTAGCTTCCTTGGGGACCCCAACATCATAGCAAAATTTATCTTGCAGCGACCTCCATATTTCTGTCAGAAATTTTGCTCCTTGAATCGCTCTGGCAGTGTTTTGTTCAAAATATCTTGACAAATTAAAAATGGAACCACACATGTTCCCGTTAAACAAACATATGTGATTCATTTGTTATTTTCTAATCTTGGCAAATGGTATTTAGTTTGAACATGCATGTAATATGTACGCCATTGTTGGCCAAAATTCTTTCTTAGAAGTGAATGCGTGCCCTAGTAGGATAGACTGCCAAGTTTAAGGTCAGTATTGTGAGTACAATTCTCACGTAAGCATGAGTTTGGGTTTTATGATCTCGAAGCACAAAAAATGTCATGCTCATGTAGAGTATTGCTTTTTGAGCTGTTTTCTATGTACTCGCGTATCAATTTTTTTTAGCACAGGTAGGATACAGCTAGTTGCACTGCGTGAGTAGGTTTTGATTGTGCTTCATAACCTCGAAATGCCAAAGAAGCGACATTGGTCACTAGCCTCTTAAAATGGAGTGAACATGATGCTTTATAAATCTTACCACTATGGTGATTTGAGGGAAAAAATTATTGAGCGTCCATTGTCTAGAAAAACAGTGGTTTAATACCGACAGATTACGAATTTTGCTTTTGGGAGCCAACAAGTAGCGTTTGCTCGTTAGAGGCATTCGCCAACGTCCTTATACACGCGAATAAGAGGATTTGAGGAAAAGAAATAGTCGAGTACCCATTGTTAAGAAAAACAGTGCATCTAACCTACGAAAATTTTCAAACTCGAGAATTCCTAGTTCAGGACACCAAAAACTGCAAAACGAGCGGTGTTCACCTATGAGGTGCTTTCGCCATTCTTTACGTGGTCCTTACGGCTGAGGAAAAAAAGTATTGGGCCCTTATTGTCTGTATGAACTGTGAACTGACAATGATTAAGCACCCACTGAAAATTCTCAGAAATCATGAAATGCTATTTCAGGACACTGAAAATTATAAAATGAGTAGTGTTTGCCTGTGAGGTGCATTTACTGACGTTTATGAGGTCCATACCTGCAAAATTGAAGGATTTGAGGAAAAAAAGTACCGGGCACCCACTGTCCAGAAAATTTGTGGATTAATACTTACCGAAGTACTTAGAAATTATGAATTGCTTTTCAAGGGCTTCGAAAATCATAAAACGAGTTGCATTCGCCAAGGAGACACATTTATCATCGTTTACAAGGTCCTTATGGGAGAAATCAGAGAATTTGAGAAAGAAAAGTACCCGATGCTTAAGGTAAAAACACGAATTCCTGTTTTGGGCATCGAAAATCATAAAACAAGTGGCATTTGCCCGTGAGACTCTAGAAAAGCAGTGGATTAACACCTATCAGAATCCTCTAAATTCAAAAATTCCTGTCTTGAAATAACATTTTTTTTGTTTTTGGGCCCAAAAAGTACTATACGAGTGTTGCGATCTTCGAAAATGCATTTTCTGTCGTTTATTGGGTCTTTGCGAACGAAAAAATATGGTATAAGGAAAAATTACCCCCGAACCACCACTACCACCCGCCCCGCGCTCCGTCTCCAGCAACAAAAGCTCATCGCCCCAACTCCCCGCTCCGCCTCAAGCACCGGATGCTCGGGTTTATTGTGGTTCGGAGTCGGATGAATATATTATCTAATAATATATGGTCCCTTATGACTTAAAATTTCAGAATCTTTCCCACGGAAGTATGCTAAATTTTTTTTGGATATTGTTTATTGTCAGGAAGAAGTGTATACACTTAGATTGCAGTAAAAGAGGAAATCTCTTTACATACGACAAGCTCCTTTAGATTGAATTTCTAAATTTTCAAAATCTCCTAGCTTTTTCTGCCTAGAGAAACAAGAAATCAACTAGCTTCTAAAGGGATTCAAGGTAATTGAAGTTGGCAAAGAAGAGCTAGTTAACACCTAATGAATGCATGCATACATGATGAACTCAGTTCCATAAAACATCAAATGAAGTACCTCTCTTTGTTAATATTCTCTAATATGCTCTCCATTGACCCATGTTGGCATACAAGCTTCAAAGCCGTCTGGGGCTCGATGCCTATTGCATAGACTAATGATTAGATACCAAGAACTGTTGCTCAAATCAATCAATCCATATCAGTTGCAGGAAAAGTAAAGTTTGTACAGCACAGGCTTTTCTCTGGTATCTTGATCTTCACATGAAGGCTGGAGTTTTAATAGCATTTGGCTCTTTACCGCCCTAGCCCAGGAAGCAAAGATGAGAATAGACGACAAAGAAGCTACTATATAGTAACAGATTGTCCCCTAAGATCTCCGTTACAACAATCAAGCACATATGCACTACAAATCAGAACTTATATACTTATCCCAGAAAAAATGAGGACAGAAGATATACAAGCTCCAAGATTACTGCCGTCTATATAATGCAGTAAATGATTTTTAAACATAGATCAAATTGACAAGCATGGTACCTCGGATGCTATCACAGTAATCACATCCACAAAGAATCCACAAGTCTATGAATTGATCCATACTAAGTTTGGGCGCCTCTAATACCTGCAATAAGACATATAAATCAAAAGACTACGCTTGACACGAAGACATCAACTAAAAAGAAGTGTTCAGGCCCATTTTACCTCGGTGATATCAAATTCCATCACTAGTAACTTTTTGGAGCTAGGATCCATTAAATGACGAAGAAACTTTAGAGCTCTAAAGTTAAGGAATCCATGTCTTCTGAGGCCACAACATAGACCTGACAAGTAGAGAAACTCTTTCTCATCTGATACTCATCTATAATAATGCTCAACGAGTGACTTAGAAGTGGAAAATCTGACTCAGTTACACGCCACAACTCGTCACAGAAACATTTTATTGTCAATCCCCGCCCTGAACATTTCATTACAGTTACATATCATCTTGTCTGCATGTGACCATATCTCTTGTTGTTAGATTTTGAAATTTTAAGTTCATAAGGGCTTTATCAATTTTATTATGGACACCTGATAACAGAATTTGTTGAATTGAAACCACAAAACAGAGACTGTGCTACTAGAGTTGTACGTGTAGCTCAACTATGCAACGAACCAGATGATTTTATCATCGTTTTTCTCTTTTCCACTTTCAACATGAGTGTAATATTTCTTTGATTGAACTATGGAGTTTGTATCATGCCTTCCAGTACCTATTTTGAGGTTTACAGTCACACCAAACTTCTCCTCACATGCATCAAAGCAACGCGACAAAGGTAGGGTTGCTGAGTAGACATAGCTATTGCGCTTGAATTCCCAGTGTCTACTTCCTGGGACTTCGGAACATAGGGATCTCCCCTGTAGGGGTTTCAATTGCTCCATACTCTGGAGAAAATAAAATGAAAGCTTAAACTTTATCAAGTGATCAAATTCAACAGCAGTAAACGCTGAAGCACTGTTTACTTGATTAGCAACTGCAGTGCTTTTTATAACTTCTGGATGTTCGCTGAGTGAATCATCTAGAATTGCTGGAGGTGGCGGTTGATTAAAGCTAAAACCTGCTGGCAAATGAAGCGGATCTTGCATGTCCATTGCCCAAGGACTGGGGCTGCTACCAACATCCATACTATCTGCTGCAGGAAATATAAAAGCCTGAGACTCTGCAGTTCATAGAGGCTTCACGAATAAAATCATATATCAGTTCATTTCCTGATGAGGAAAGCAGAAGAAGAAGAAGAATATCTACTACAACAAGGTAACTCATATTCATCTCACCAAATATAGGCATTTATTAGCCATCAACTTAAATCCATCTTATTAATAGTTCCATCAAATCTAGTAAAACAATCCAACCATCTCTTATATGCGTTGCCTCAACTTTTGAACCGCCAATTAGTAACTTACACCCACAAAGTAGTGCATTCAAATATTTTAAAGCAGTTCAACCTTTTCAAATCTGTATATAAGTCATATGCAGAATTGATATCTCCCATCGGAACCTCCAATTAGTAACTTACACCCAAATAGTAATGCATTCAAATATTTTAAAGCAGTTCAACCTTTTCAAATCTGTATAGAAGTCATATGCAGAATTGATATCTCCCATCAGGACATGACTATACACACTCTACTAGGAGGGAAAAAAAGAATCATATTTAGATAGTTCTTTACCAATATTAACACCCTGTGTGCAGCTAGTGTACTTGAGATTAACTCATATACATAGTACTTCATTTCAGACAAACTGATTGCAAGACATAAAGGATGTGATTAATCTTTCAAAACTTTTGGACATTCCATAAGAAGGAAAAATAAGAGAAGCAACTCCTAGTCAAAACAAAATTCTGCTCCCATGGTAGCCATACACTTTTTTACAATCATCAGATTCATGGAGTTTGTGATACCTAGATACCTATTTTTACCCTATTTTCTCTATATGTATGCTATGTTCTGTAACTTGCCCTATATTAAAATCTATTTGTCTATATTCTACAGCCAAGGTATTGCAATATTTTCAATTAAGTGAATATTCTATGGACAACCGCATGTTAGCCCATTTCCACTGACCTAGTATCTACCGAGTCGTGCATTTCTGACTCGGGCGTTACGGACCCTGTATCTACCGACCCGATGTCTACTAACCCAGACGTTACTGAATTGGCTCTCCCTCCCCTCGTGCTCCACCTCCTGCACCGGAGGCTCGATTCCCCCTCCCACCGCACTTTGCCGGACCCGGAGGCTCGACCCTTCTTCCCTCTTTCATCTGCCTCCAGCACAAGAAGCTCAGCGCCCCTCACCCCGCGCTCTGCCTCCAGAAAAGAGGCTCAACGCCCTTCCCCCCAGGCTCTGCCTTGGTGCTCCCCTACCCCTCGACCCCAAACCCTCCCAAATGCTCCGCCTCCACGTCGAAATATCTAGTGATTGCACCCTAACGTACCTCACCAAGCTTCTTGCTTCCCAATTGGTAAAGAGTGATCTAGGAGTGTACAATATATCTAAAGATGTTCTAGGAACAGACCTTATAAAGCTCAAATCTCTTGATCTTGGGCATAGCCAACCATTTCATTTAGTTTGCTTAAGATTTCAGTTGGCTTACTGAATGAATCCCTTCACAAAAAATCTTCCAGCATACCGGGTACATGAAAGACATCATATATCGCCAAAACAACTATCATGTAAATTTTACTTTTAATTTTGTATTTTGACTAATTTTATAATTTTTTTAAAAAAATCAATTTTGCGTTTTATATTTTATATTCTATATTTTATAATTTATATTCTATATTTTATATTTTATATTTTGTATTTTGTATTTCGACTAATTTTATATTTTTTTTATATTTTTTTATCTTTTAGATTTATTCTTATATCAATATTTTTTATTTGTTGATACATATACAATTATATAGCTGCTACTCAACTAAAAATACAAATGAAATGCTTTTGTTGCATGTAGTTAGAGCTTTTCATGGGTTGTGGATTGCAATTTTTAAAAGTTGAGCTATACTCGCTTATAAACTAAGTAAAAATTGAGTTATTTTCTGTAGAAAAATAGACAGCCCATGTCCTTTTTCAAAATCTCAACCATCCTATCACATCCCATTTTAGACTTTTTGTTGGTTGAATTGAGTGAATAGGTATTTCAAGTATTACCTTTGCAAACTCAGACATAAGTTGAAATGAATTTGAATGCAGTTCAACTTCAAACATGAAGTCTAACATTAGATTTTGGCAAAACCTAAATTCAGACCTGAAGGTCTTACTGGAAACTCCCCTTAGTTTGAAGCTAGGTTCTTCGATTTATGAAGGAGAAAAGATAAGTAATTTTCTAGATTATTCACATCTAATTTGTGAACCCAATCAAATAATTTATATATGTAAATCAAATAAGTGTTTGCATAAAGTTGCAAGAAAAAGAATCACTGCAAGTTTAAAGTTTGCTTACACTATCTAAATTTCAAGTAATTCTCAGAACCAGTACTATTCTAAATAATACTACCACAAGCGCCTGCCTGGAGCCATCCATACAAGTTTCATTATTTTGTTTGTCAGTTCTCCAGCGTAGGTCCTTTGCTGTTGCATTCGATTGCAATTTGTTTGTTGTCTTAGTTAATTAAATAAGTCAGTATTGTAAAAATATTAACAATGTAACTGATAGGACTTTTTATATAATTTTTAAATTATGTAAATTTTATTTCAAAAACAAATTGATGTTTCAATATTTAAATTCACATCTTAACATTAAATAATTTGACTTATGCCATCTGTCCACTTGGCCTGTATGATTTATTATCTCCTCCTGGCCAAAACACACACACACAAAACAAAAAAAAAAAGGAACGAACTTGCAGAACATTTTTCTTCATTTTAAGTTTATATTGAAAAGAATCGTCTCCTAAAACTTTTGTTGACGCCAACAATTAATCCAGTTCAAATCATTTTATGATTCAATTTACATACAAGGCAAATGATTAGGCTACAGCTTTACACTCACATCCTAAATACCCGAACTCAACAAACCATTATTAATGTACTTCAACTTGTGATTGCATGTTACAAGTTTTAACAGGTTATCAATTAATAACATTCGACTCTAATTACCTTTGAAGTAACTTGATTAATCACAAGGAAAAAAATGTTCAGCTGCTTGTCATAAGGAAATTAGAAAGTAAACAATGTTGTATTATGTTTAACACTAAATATATTTTGGCAGCAATGGCAATTCTCCAGCAGCTAGTGCAAATGCTTAAAAACATTGACATGCTTGATCAATGCTAAGAAAAAATGTATTCTAATTGATCCAATTATACAAGGAAGAATTCACTGAACGTGTCAATCACAAAATCACACATCACAGCAGATCCAAGATGCTTATCACAGGTGAAGCAAGGGTCGGTCCAAGTACTTGTCACCCAATTTCATTAGAACTATATTTAACCCAAGATATGCACGTGTACAAGATTCATAGGAGGCAAAGTTGACATCCAGCTCTTCAGAGACAACTTTGGGCAATCTTCTCATACACTATACCTTAACAGTTCCAACAAAAACAGCCAATGAAGGTGTATGCCTAACTCATTAAAAGTTGTTCATGCCTTACTAGCAATCCGTCATTGACAAGTATTATGCATCACTCTAGCATTGCCTTGAGGTTAAACAAACTTTCTTCATTAACCAAGCAATAGAGATATCCACACCAAATTATACACAGCCTCCTACACAAGATCACAAACAGGAAACTTGTGCAAACTTCGTCAGCCATGCCTTGATGAAACTTCAGCAGCAAATGCAGGTATTAGCCCATACTGTACTAGTTAATATTGCAATCACTTAAAAATTGATTCTCCTTGCTTAGGAACTTCCGCCAGGAAACTGTATAATCGTGGATGCCCAACTCAAGCCAAGGTTTCATGTTACCATTAAAATGCAGTACTCTGGCATTTTTCACAGCTTCAATATCCACTCCATATTTATGGCCGAGTCCTGATAATACCCACTTATCATCAAGAGCGTAAACTTCACCCTGAAAAGTAAGCAAGCTTGCGCGCAATGCAACAGCATCTTCTGAATCAATCTGCAAATTGAATAAAAAGGTGATGATGTAAGTCAATATAAAAATAGCATATAGATAACTGGAGACAAGAAAAATGGATTAGTCCTATACACAATCTAACATGAGATTCCAAACTAAGAATCTTGCCCATGAATCATTTGTATTTAGATAGATAAACTTACCTAGCATAATCCCACCATCAAAGAAC
>JBDJHY010000007.1:6984713-6995313 GCA_039654485.1 Withania somnifera
ATGCCTCCAAGGAAGGTCTATCTTGCTGCACCACAATCACACAAATATCTAGTGATCTCTAACCAAATTTCATACAACAATTGCTGAAACTTAAGCAATTTCTGCATGATACTTTTAGAATTGCTGAAGAACATATACTTGAGAAAAAAATGATAATTGTGTACATGTCTCATGAAGCTGCAATAGTTTGCTTTCCTTGATGAAGAAACTGCTGAGGAAGAGAATTTTCTTCAGTAGTTGCTGAAGTTTCTCCAGTAGTTGCTGAATATTCTTTAGCAGTTGCTTCAACAATTGTGTTATGTTGAAATTTTATCCAGAAATATTTTCTTAAAATTTTGGAATTTATGATATACATTTTGTTGCAATTATTGGCTTTAGCAGTATTAATCAGCACTTGATGAAAATGTTCAGGAATTATTGAAAGTATTCATGCTACTAAAGCTAATAATCTAGCACTTTCATTCAATAATTTCATAAGTAAATCCATCTGTTATTTAGTTTAATAGTTAATTCTAAATAGATATGGAAAACAAGCTTCTACAGTTGATAAGACATGCAACTAACTATTCTTTTCTCAAACATGATGTGGTTTTGAAATTGATGAAAGTCCATTTGGAAAAGAACAAATATACCCGCAAAGTTTTTACCCAAAATAAAAAAATCACCAAATTCAAACCCAGAATAAAAAAATTCCAGACCCCAGTACCACCAAGAGGAGTCATGCTTCTTCTTTTTGTTATCCAATTTTGTGCTTAAAATTTTCTGCTCTATCAAGACTTTCTATACATGTTCACGCGCAAGGCATTGCATCTTCCTTGATTCTTCTCCAAATTCACTTCTAGCTGCCACTACTTGGGATAGAGAGATGACCCATTAAAGCACCCTTTAAAATTTCTTACTTGATGAGGGCATAGCAACAATGGAAATAACTTCAACTAATTTTAGAACAAAATTCCTATCAACCTTGCCCTACGGACTAATCCCAAAGGACTTTTATTGCAAAAAATAGGTGAAGATGTTCTCATTCCTGTAGGATACCCTTATCAAATAAGAAATTTAAAGTGATGCGAGTTAGGGTCATTCTCTCTCTACCAGGGAGAGTAGGCGAGAAGTGAACTTGGAGAAGAAAAAAGAAAGATACAATGCGTTGCACGTGAGCATGTACAGAAGGTCCCGATGGAGCAAGAAATGTTAAGCGCAGAATTGTAAAACAAAAATAAGAAGCTTAACTCCTCTTGGTGGTACTTGAGCTTGGGGTTTTATATTTTGGGTTCGAATTTGGTGATTTTTTTAATTTTGAGTAATAAATTTGGGGGTATATTTGTTTATTTTTCAAATAAAGTTAACAATTACTGAACCACATCTAATTGAGAAAAAATAATACTTATGTACATTTCTCATCAAAATGCACTAGTTTTCTTTCCTTGATGAAGCAACTACTGAGGAAGAGTAAGTTTATTCAGCAATTGCTGAATATTCTTCAGCAGTTGATGCATAACCTCAGCAGTTGATGCATGACTCAGCAATTGCTTCAACATTTAATATTAATTAATTTATTTTTAATTTATGATATACTTCTTATTGCAACTAGACTTTTAGATTTTGCTGGAACTACAGAAGTTGTTGTTCTGCAACTGCTGAAAAAAGAATTTAGCAATTGATGATAGTTTTAAGCAGTTGCTGAAAAAAGTATTCAACAACTGCTGAAGACGTTTCAGTGCTACAGTTCCAGCAATTATTGTATACAAATTCAACAATTGAGGTATGTTATATTTTCAACAGCCACATTCTTTAGCATAAAACACCGAGCAATTCAAAAACGCAACATAAAACAACAAATAGGCTTCTTCAAAGCACCATTCACTTCAACAACACAACATTCTTTTTTTTCAACACCCATGTTCTTTTCTTCTTCTACTTTATAATACCATTCACTAAAAAATACAAGACAATAAAGAGGCTAAGAAAAACACTATTTTCAATAACATACTAATTTTTTAACATAAACCATCATTGTTCCATCTAAAACACAAAATATAAACTCAGTGATAGAAAAGAGAGAAATACCACATACATCCGAAAATAGAAGGAGCCCTAATATGAACAATGAAGAAGAAGGCAACAAGATCGTGGTTGCTGCGGAATTGCTAAAAGTTGAAATTGAAACCCTAATTTAATATGAAACTCTAATGGTTGTTGTGATTGATGTGGAATTTCTAAAAGTTGAAGGAAACCTAATATAGTATGAAATCCTAATAGTTGCTATGGATTTGACCTAATAGTAGAGTTACTAAGGAGTTTCGTCAAGAAAGAAGTTAGAGAGTTTGGAGTTGGAAACTGAAAACTGTAAAAGATTTTTGATGGGAAGAGTGAAGGACGGTTCACTGAAAAATAATAAATATATATAATAAAATTTACCTTTTTAAATTTCAAAAATAATTTAGAGCTTTTTTTATGTTTTTATAAAATTTAAAAAATTAAAAAAAAATATTTTATTTTTTAATTAACTTAATCATCAAATAATTAAATATGTGACCTCATCTAGTCAACTTTGTGACCTTGGCTCATATTTCTCCAAAGACTTGGTGGTTATCTTCCCATTTCTCCCGCGTTTTGTGGCCTAAAAATAGCAAAATCACATAAAAGCCTCCTCCTTCACCTTCGAGCGGGAAAGAAAGAGGCATTGTAGTGAGAGAAGTAGCAATGGCACCAGTTATGCAAAGCTCTCAGCCATGGGTCGAGAAATAGTAACACTTGCTTTTCTCCTTGTGCATTTCTTTTGTTTCTGTTTCTTGGTTATGTAACTTTTAGAGTTTTGCAGTCGACCCAAGCAAGTGAAGGGCGTTGCTCACCAGGATGAGGTCGTTCAAGTCCTCACTAACACTCTCGAGACCTCTAACGTAACCCCATTACTTCCATTTTGAGCTACATTTCGTTGGTGTATTGCTAAGCACTTGTTAGGGTTTAGTTTTGGTTGCTAACGTGGTGGACATTACCTTCTTTTTTTTTTTTCAATAGTGCCCGCATATGTTGTTTTATGGTTCTCCTGGGACCGGAAAGACCACCACTGCTCTTGCCATTGCTCATCAGCTTTTCGGGTACGTTGATTTCACTTAGGTTCTCCTCTAGTTGATCTGGTTAGTTGATTATGGATTCTATAGATCTAATACCTGAAAATCAATTCCTATTTTATCTACGGAAGTTTTTTTTATGTTAATTTCATTTAGCAAATTTGTAGTTCCTTAGAATTGATTATCATTTAGCCCCTATATAGCCCCTCCGACCATCCAAACACCTATAATGCTTGTCACTACTCCAATTGGCGCTAGGGGTTTCTAGATTAGCTAAGAAAGTAAATTTCTTATTCTGCTAAAACTTGATTCAAAATTTAAGTGAAAAAAGGAAAAAGATGCAATTTTGAGAACAGTTCACTACTTTTTGAGCAATTTGAACTCGAAGGATATTGTGTAAGGCTGGAATCTTGGGACATCTGTTTTCTTTATATAGTTTGTTTTTCTAAAAGTTGAAAAGACTTGAGCAGCTTGCTTCCTTGCTTCAATTTCTAGGACATGCATTCAAGTTCTAGATTTTCATCTATGGATCTACCTGCTGCTGTCTTTTGCTGAATTTAGATGTCTTGACCTAGTCACATATCTACATACATGTTCTCTCCATGATTTATAGACAAAGACAACTAGGATTGTGTTGTATAAAATGCATTTCGATAAGAAAAAAAATATGTACTTCCTTGATTCAATCTCCACATTCTATTTAAGCATTATCTTTTAAAAACAATAATTTGGTAGTCTAAACATACAGTTCTATTGGTTTTGCTAATCTGTAATTCGTTATACTTAGTTATAGTGAATTTTTCTGAAATCTTTCAGCTAGTGGTGACAAGTTTAAGAGACGGGCACTTCCTTTTTGAACATTTCTACTGGAAGAATCCTCTATCTGACGAGAATCTTGTTGGTTGGTATCCTTGAGGATTTTCTCTGGTGTTTTTGAGATTGTTGTATACATTTTACCATGGGCAAGTGGCTAATCATATTTTCTTTGATACTGACGAGAAATCATGTTATCAAACTTAGGACTAATGAGTTTGTGCTGTTCAGGTGTTTTCTTTTTCCTGTCATACTCTGTATGTGTATATATCATCTTTCAATGAATTCTTGGTATTGGAGCTAAATGCTAGTGATGACCGTGGTATCAACGTAGTTCGCACAAAAATTAAGGACTTTGCTGCTGTTGCTGTAGGGTCTAGTAGGCAAGGGTAAACTTCCATCTTGTCTAGTTCGGGTTATGAACCTTTCTAATTCTCGTATTTGCTTTGTTGTTTAACTGCATATCTTTCTTACTCATTTCAGTGGTTATCCCTGTCCACCTTTTAAGATCATAATCCTTGATGAAGCAGATTCGATGACTCAAGATGCTCAAGTGAGTTGCCTTACTTTTACTATTAGGCAAACATAAATTTGACCTGACACCCGGGTTTGCAGAATGCCTTGCGACGTACTATGGAGACATATTCAAAAGTCACAAGATTCTTCTTCATTTGTAATTATATCAGCAGGTTTGGTATCATTCTGTAGTTTTCAATCTTGTTGATATTTTCTTGCTTCTATGTCTTCCCAATTTCCTTTGTTCTTATAGGTCTGTTGGAACTTGGAACAATATATTGTAGATCACAACACAAATTGATTGTTGTGCTGTTGGAAGTCAGCTTTACTGTTTTTGTCGAGATCATTTTCGTTGTTGGATGAAAATCAAACTTAACAAAGGGGTATATATTCTACGATGTGCAACTGTAGACTTGGCGGCATATTGCCAGATCTTAAAATAATTAATGAAATCTGGAAGAGGGATTAAAGCCTTTCATGAGTACCATATACACAAATCTTTATGTGATTCTTGAATAGTTGTGGTGAAACTCAATTGTGTTTGCTCTTTGAGTTATGTGTTTCCTTTTCTCTCTAGGTATAGGAAAGCTGAAGGAAGCTCAGTGATTAAAGTCAATTATGTGGTGAAGTTGAAATAGTATCTCGTAACAAACTTCTCTGTCCATGAAATCAACCTTCTCTTTTCACTTGAAATGCGTCTTGCTTATTTGCAGCATGTTACAAACTTATTTTGCAAACTAAACTTGTGTTGATGCTTTTTATGGTTTATTTCTGTGACGTTATTGATAAGATTCGAACCACGGGGTTTGAATCAAAGAAATTCAAAAACGAGAATGAAGCACGGCGATATGTGAATTCAATGAATTCGTGAGAAAAAGTTGAATTCGGAGCAACCAACTAAACGAGATGACACTATCGATACGCCCACAATAGCAACAACTCGATGATCAATCAAATAACCAAGTTCAGAAGCAATCAAACGATTCACCCACTCCTACTTGCTCTCGATATCCACGATGTCTACCAATAATTACGATACTAACAACTTTCCAATCAACTACCAAGCTTCAAAGCTTGTACAATATCTAAGAGTATTCAAAGTCTCAATTCAACATAGTCTACTCTTCAAATTGAAAGACTAACTACATATAGTGCCTAAAAGTGACCTAAGATGACAAATAGGACCTCCAACTTTGGGTCCTTTCACATTAGGTCCTCAAAGCCTTCAAATGTCTTCCACTTGCATCCAAGCTATCTTCCACACTCTTGTTTGTCTCCTTTGACACTTGATGTCCTTTAAAGCTCCTTTTGGTCCCCTTTGGTGCAGTGCATGAATGACATGGGTCTTCGGTGCTAGACCATGAAGTATAGGTCTAGCAAGATTGACGCTTCCCGATATCATATCAGTTATGGTGTGAGGAATACTTGAAATATTAAATAGTTTAACTGCAACGTGAACATTGGCAGATTAGTGCCAGTATACAAGTGCAATCAGTTTCATCCACTTTCTTTGTTTTTCACATTTGTGCATTGGCTTGCTTTTTGTTCAGTTTGATCTTTTTATCTGTGTTCATTTGAATGGTACGAGTGAAGTAAGACAATTTGGAGCATGTGCGGAATTGTTTCACTCTAAACATGGGATAATTTTATCATGTCAAGACTGAGGTATGAAGTGCTAGTTACAACATTGTTTTCTGTTCTCAGGTATTATAGAACACCAATGTGTGTAGGGGAAAATAAACATATTAACCATCACTAGTGCAACCAAAGTCCAAAGATTTCTTTTGGACTCGTAAAAAGTATCTTAAGCTGTTACAAGATACCTCTGCTATCATGAGTGACATGTTTTGCCACAAATTTTGGGATTTACTAGATGGGAAAAAGGTGCTTCCGTGGTTGGCTTATCTACTATTACCATATATATTTGCTTGAAATAATGCAGGATTTTAAGATGAATGCCTGCCAAAAATTATTTTTGCTGAAAGAAAAATATTTTAACCTTTTGAGGATTGACATTTGTGCACATTTTGTGGACCATCATGGTTTACTTTGGAGATCTTTCAAGCTTTCTGTTGATGTCCTTAAGCTTCACGAAGGAGTAAGGAAGATCATGAGTGGTGTTACCAGAGGCACGCTAAAAGCACTCTTAAGCCTCGAAGAGAGGTTCAAGATGTGCTGAGCGCTTCACCTCGTTTAATATTCGCTTACTGTTGTAATCAAGGGTCTAAGATATACTTTTTCTTTCCAATGAGCGTCTTGTGAAGAGGCGACACTAAAAGATGATGTTTCACTTTGTCATAATCATTTTTTTCAATTTCTTGCTCATATATTTGTCATTCATACTTATAATCATTAGTCTTGGACTAAACATATATATTGTATTTTTTCTCCCATTGCGCCTTTTTCATTAAAGCCCCGCATTATTTGTGCTTTGCGCTTAAAGCCTCAACTTAGAGTTTTCGTGTAAGCACTGATCATGGGGAGAATTTGTATTGAATGCTCTTCGCTGGCTTATAACCTTCTGGACTTGTCATGTCTTCCGTTCCTGATAAATGATCTTTTTTTCCTTTTCCACCTTTATGCTTATGTCAGCAGTTTCTAACACTATGCAATTTAAGAAACTTAGTATTTTTTTTTTTTTTTTTTTTTTACAAAAGAGAGATGTTTATGAAACTTATTTACCAGTTCATAGTCGACAAGAACCTATCAAACACTAATAGCCTAATGTGCATCTGTTCATTTACATGAAATGAGGGGTGGTTATGCAGACATTATTTTTTGTCTCAGAAAAAAGAGACTTCCTGAGTGGTGTGTTGTAACTTGCTTCTTTTTTTAATAAGCCGTTTCTTTGTTTTCATGGTTAGATACTGATCTAAGTACATTGTTTATACCGCAAGAATAAATTGAATAATCTTCTTTTGTGTAGAATCATAGAACCACTCGCTTCCAGATGTGCGAAGTTCAGATTCAAGCCACTTACAGAAGAAATAATGGGCAGCCGAATATTGCATATATGTAACGAGGAAGGTCTTAATCTAGATTTGGAGGTTTGTATGTAGTAACCTGATTCCTTGTTGTAAAAGCTGTTTGCCTTCCATTTAAATGATGGTTCAATCGTCTCTTTGGAATTAAGCAATCTATAAGAGTGTCTCATCTGAATCCAGGCTCTTTCTACCCTTGGTTCCATTTCTCAAGGTGATCTGTGAAGGGCTATAACATACTTACAAGTAAGATGAGTTTTCTGCCTTCTACATTTTTCAATTAAGGGAAAAGAAGGTAAAGGAATGCTGGTTGGCTCAGCAAAAGGAAAAAAGCAAAACACCTGCAAAAAGAAATATTCTTCATGAATCGGAGGAAAACATTTTTCTTTTGGAATTGCTATTCTCCCTTAGAAGTCAAGGCAAATGTCTACGAAAGGGTGAAATTGTAAGAAGAGTATTTCAAAATTATATCTTTGGATTGTGTAGCGGACAGAACAAGAATTAGAACTATATACGCATTTTAAGTTATCTTCATTTACGTAGGATTGAAGAAGTAAAGGGGTAATCCTTTTCATTGGTAGCAAAAAAAAAAAAAAAAAAAAAAAAAAGGAAAAAAAAGGAAAAAGTGGGAGCGCCATTTACATAATCAATGTCATAGTGACACTAGCTCTGTTATGGATGCTGCAATATCGGCTCATTCTAGAATACAAGTGAAGCTTTCTCTATTTTTCTGTGGAAGCAATGCATTATATCCAATAACAAGCCCCTGCGTTTAACCACCTGTTTAATTCCTGGGCAAGTTTATCAATCATGAAAAAATTGATTGGTAATATTTCTGAATTGCTTCAGAGTGCTGCTCGGTTATTTGGATCTTCCATTTCAGCGAAGGACCTAATTAGTGTATCTGGGGTAAGTTCATATCTGGTTCTGTACTTTTAATTTGGTATAGTCTTCACACCAACAGTGAATCATCTGAAAGTTGCCACAAGATAAATGCATTCATCTATCAATATATTTGGGATGGGAAATTGCCTGATTTCTGTTGTTGGGCCGTTGCTTCCCTTGATGTTAATAATAGATAACAATGTAGCAGTATAGATGTATTAGGACATTCTCCTGATTAATACTGTCATTTTTATCTGTAGTTCTATATTTATCCTCTTTTTTTTTTTTTTCTCAATGAAGGTTATTATGAATTCCAGCATCTGAACTTTTGACAAGTGGGCAATGCTGATGGGCTCATTCTGAGAAAGTTTAATTTGCGAATTTTAAGAGTTTTTTTTTTTTTTTTTTGAAATAGGATATGTTAGAAATTGTTATATTTTAAGAGTAGTAGTTAAAACTGACAACATAGAAGAGAAGATGTTTTGGGAAGTTTTTGCTTTATTATTCCTTTAAGCTCTGAGATAATGTCTTTAAATATCAAAATGAGAAAGCAAGCATAAAATCCTTTTGATTGGTGTCAATAATTAAGGATTCTTAAAGAAAATGTCTAGATTCTTGCTAGTGGGAGGTGGGAGGTGGCAGGTATCCCGTGGATTAGTCGAGGTGCGCGAAAGATGACCTGGCCACCACGATTATTTAAAACAAAAATGAAATGTCTAGATTCTAATATGGAACCTTGACTATTTCTTAACAATGTTGCATATTTCAATTATGTAATAACTCTTGGGGTGTTCCACTGTGATTTGGCAAACATCTGTTGTCATTTGAGTTGACAATACTTGTAACAATACATTCATATTCAATCTTATGTGATAAAGTGACAACATATTTTTATGTGCTTCATTCCTTGATGAAAAAATAAATAAATTTTAAGCTGCATCTAGCATAGCTTAATTTCAGTTATCAGTTTCATTTATTCATTTCCTTCATATTTCAAATAATGTGGTTATTTGTTCAACCATATAAGCTCACAGCTCAATACTCTACATTTGTTTTATAGCTGAGAAGCCGAGTTAGCTGGCACAATTCCCAGTTTGTCCACTTATTTGACACTTGGAGGAGTATGCGCACCCTTCCGCGCTGCTCCCACTTAAATACTGGGGTTCTACACTTGTTTTAGGCACTGACGTGCAATTACCATGATCAGGTGATCCCAAATGAAGTTGTTCAGGCAGTATTCTCAGCTTGCAGAAGTGGCAATTTTGACTTGGCAAACAAAGAAGTGAACAATGTCATTACAGAAGGATATCCTGTTTCCCAGATGCTGTCTCAGATCCAATATCTGTGCATCATCTCATTTTACATTCAATTATGCCAACATCTTGTACTAATATGCTGCTTCTTTCAGTTGTTTGATATAGTAGTTTATGCAGACGACATTTCTGATGAACAGAAAGCAAGAATATGCAAGAAATTTGCTGAAGCAGACAAGGTTATTCCTCTTCATTTTACTCTACTAGTATTATTGTTGAGAATGATTATTAGTTTCTGCTCATTTGTACATTTATATTTTATTTTTATTTCCGCATTCTCCGAAAGAATGATGGGGTTATAACTACGAGGGTCAAACAATTAAGTTTTCATCAAGTCATACATTGATTTCTTAAATTGCAGAAGTACAACTTTTTTCTTACTTAAAAAATGTTTGTAAAAATTGTAGTCAATAGCTAAGTTGCTCAGACTCTCCAAAACTGTTGCTGCACCCGTCTTAGATCCTTCAAAAATACACTATTTTTGGAGGATCCAACACGCGGCCGTCGACATTTTTGAAGAATCGTAGCAACATAGGTCAAAAATATTACTTGTTTCGACTGTTTTAAATGGTAAAAGTAGACTCGATCTTCTTCAAAGAACCGAGCACTAACTAATGTATAGCTGTGCTACGAAGTTTGTATTGAATTTAAGCAAAAAAAGTCTATTGATGATATTATCATCTGAAGTTTCTCCACTACAATTAGAGTTCAGCTCAGTGCTGTAATCTATCAGCATCATAAAATTGACTCTAGTTGGCAAAGATAGCTGAACAAATTACAAGAATGTGCTTATGTTTTCCTTTTCTACAGTGTCTTGTTGATGGAGCAGATGAGTATTTGCAACTTTTGAATGTTGCAAGCACCACAATGCAAGCGCTTAGCAACATGCCACAGGACATGGCATTTTGAATTTATACTCTCCTATCAACGCTTGGAAAGTCACGTTAATCGATGGGTTATTTAGGTTACTGGAAATCTTGTGATATGGTTTGCTTCCTAGTCTTTGTTATTTCTTCGCCTC
>JBDJHY010000007.1:7042383-7052805 GCA_039654485.1 Withania somnifera
GATATGGGTGTTTCTCTGCAGTGACCAACTCCTTTGCACTGTGATAATAAGAGTGCTATTCAGATTGCTCATAACTCAGTTTTTCATGAAAGGACCAAGCATATTGTAATTCTAGCGGCTTTGGTTGATATAGTGGTTTGTAAGAGGGAATCCATGTTCTTGATTTGGGATTTTATTCAAAGCATTTTGACATATTTGTCACTTATTTTTTTTTTATATTTAATTATTATTTTTAACATATCATTTTTTTTTTCTGTTTTACACTCACTTCGTTTGTCTCAAATTATATGTCATCCTTATTAAAAATAATTGGACCATAATATGTCATTATATAAAAACAAGACATAAATGAGTATTTTCGTTATTCTACTCTTAATAATAAATATAAAGAAATACTTAATATGGTGCACCAGAAAAGTATTAATTAAAAATAAATAATAAATAAAAATATTTTAATTATAGTATAGTCTAATTATATTTTAAATTCAATTAATAAAGGTAATATGAAAAATCGCTATGCTAATCAATATTTTCTTAATAGGTATGTCAAGTCAAATAATGACAACTAATTCTAAACAAAAGAAGTTATATGTTATCAACACTTAAAACAACATACCCACTATTTCAACATAATGAATATTATTATCAGCATTTTTCTTTCGAAATAACTACGCGTACAAACTAACGCAGATTTTACACTCCCGAACATACAGCATATTAAAGATAATCAACGAAATGCAACATGAACAAACAAGATTACTATAAACATAGAGAAGAGGTAAAATTGATGCAGCATACACATGTATTATGACAATAACTTTCCAAGGTAAAATTGATGCAGGTATACACATGTATTATGACAACAACTTTCCAAGGTAAGCACTAATATGACACTGCAAATAAACACAGTTGCAAACAAGAGAGAAAACAGCATGAGAACCAGTCACTCATACCTTAATAGTCAAAGCATGTAGTTTGTATCTACATATTACAAGTTATAAGACGTTAATAGTTTATCAGCTGGCAAGCAAGAACAGCAGGCGCCAAATCCTAGAAGCTGTAAGCTTTAATCCATGTTGTACTAATCAGGCTGAAGATGTCTCTGGCACTCAAACACCTCTACTAAAGTAGAGTCAAATTGAGCGAAAAATATCTAATTTAGCTTACAATAGAAAATCCTAAAAGAACCTCAACATTAGTCCAACCATGAGAGGAAACATCTATATGCATCACAGAATATCAAAGGACTATGTTGAAAGAAGTTATATGTAGCAGCTCCATGCGGTATAAGTTCAAATCTAACAAGAAGATGAAAAAGATGCAAAGAGAACCGATGGTTTCATGGAAATATCATCTCTATTCACACCAGTGGATCATTAAGATCCTTTTTACAATAGAATCTTTTGCATTCACAAATTCTGTTGTTTCCATCAATTCTTATTTAATGGTTAGGTCCAAATTCTACAATGGAACTCACAATGATATTTAATTAATCAATGTGTGATATTTCGAATCCTCATTATTAATGAAATCTTCCTACGACCAAGATAAAAGATGCCATTGAAGCCGCTAATCCCTACACATACTGTACGGATAGTAGCACAATTTGCATAAGTATCATATAAAGGGCAATCCCAGGTATTACCAAGCCCCCAGGAAGAATCTATTTTAGACTTATTGGTAATCCATCAACTTCCTTTTGTAATACCCTACCCCCAGGGGAATTCGAATCCCCGCTGCCTTAAAAGTCCAAAGATATGTAACATGCACCCAACGGCATTTTTGCATAGTCAAGCAGCATAGATCATAACAAGGTATCGCACGAAATGTATGAATAGACTGCGCAAAAACAGATACACAGATATCAATGGTCATACATGAAGGTTAGAATAAATTTTTCCACAAAAAAATAGAAAATCACAAAATCAATTCAGAATTTGGTAGCAATAAATAGTACACCGACAATCTTCAAGCGAAAATTACACCAGTAGGAAGAAAAGCAACAGAAAGTTCTACATCCTTCCTCGTTAATCTAACAAGGGAAAAATCCCTCACCTAGTCATCCACAACTCATGAGGATTATAACATAAGTCAAATTGCATATTTCATAGACAAACACAAGAAAACTGCAATTGGAAAACCGACAAAAGGGTTCAACAAGCAAGCAGAAGATGTACTTCCACTTGGTCCACCTGAAGGTGGAAATGCTACGACTGAACCAGATACAGGTACCACAGAAGAATGTGGACCATCCATGGGAGCACCACCAAATTCAGAAGGTGAAGGTGCAGGAGCAAACATTGCGTCAGGGCCTACTGATGTAGGTGGGGTAACAAGTGGAGGAAATTGTTGGGGTCCTGAAAATTTTTTGATCGCGTTAAGCAAAATAAACAAAAGAAAATGTGGCACAGCCTAGTGAAATGATCTGCTGAAAAGAAGTCATAGCAAGCCATTAAGCATGCTCTTGCAGATGGAGTTACAAACTCTAAACGTTCTTCACAAAATGAAATGCCTCAACACCCAATATAACTGATTGATTGCATTAGTTATTTTTCATGTAAGAATATTCGTGTAGAAATTTGTATAGAAATTTGTAGCATAATAGATGAAGATGATCGGAGCATATTATTAACAACAACCAGTACACATTTGGTCTCTATATTTCATGAAACGCGCTACATAAATAGGAATATCAATTGAATATTTACCAGGGCATCGAGGTTGAAGCGATGAGGATAATCTGCATCCAGCACGAGAGCATACAAAGTGTCAAAAGGCGATAAGCTCCAGAAATCACAAACCATAATAGCTCAGCAATTAAGAGCAGAAAAATTAAACAATGATGCTCACATAGTGATGATGGTCCCATTGACAAGACCACCATAATTGCAAGAAGTCACATTGCAACCACCACCCGTCTGTTGTACAGTAACATTTCCAAGCATGAGATTGCTGTTCTTGCACTGCATGCTTGAGCAAGAAACTGCTAAGGAAGCTGGCATGCAGTACAAACTGCAAAACAACCAGCAATATCCATGATCAGCACTTTCGATAGACCTGGATAACTGCAAATGAAATGATAGCAGATATCTGCTGACTTACTTCCGACCCCCTGGTCCACAACTGCATTGCACACAGTGGCTAGCTGTAATAGCATAGCTCCCATTCGCAACAGATAAGGCATAATCTGAGGCAGATCTTGGGAAGCTAGATGTACAAGCTGCAGAAAGAAGAAATGGCATCTACCATCAAAGACATCAAGTAACTTTACAGCCACGCTGCTGCTAAGTTTAGCATCTTTAGTTATATCGTTGTTTACAAACACTGGATATCCAACAAGGAAATTATGGCAGAGCATAGTTATGAAATCTCCTGTAACACAATTTCTGCTACTAAAATTTACAACCTAAAGAAGAATTAAGAACATGATACAATGGAAACATAGAAGACGAAATACTTTAGAACTACAAGAAATGGAAAGAGTATCTGTTTCTCCTTTAATCAGACACAATACATTACCAAACTGAGAAAGGTTATATCCAATCTACAAATAAGGATTCATGTACTGTTCTATTGTGGGGTTATACTCCCCAGATCCCACTTAAAAGATCACACTGGGTACGTTGTAGTTGTACTGTTCCCTTAGTCGCCTAAAATGGTTAAGAAAAACTTTCGACATGCTACTCTGGGCTTATGCTACTGTAATCTGTCTTTTCAAGAACTTCAAGCATTTCACTTGCAGCTTGTGATAAAAAGAGAAAAGACTGTTACAGGTGACACTCAACTGTTGACTCCATAATCTCACGTGTCGAGTTAGAAATGCAACCACACTGGTCATTCTCTAATAAGTTCTCACCAAGAATATAAAAAAAAAACAACATTTCCTTTAAGGAGGAAAATGAAATCACCAAAAAACTTATAACGAACTTGTACTCACATTTGCTTCATACCGTTAGCATAACATCAACTATTAAAAGTAACTTCAGTAATAAACATTGTCTAAATCAAGTCCTAGCTTGTGCGTAACTGCTTCCTTCCAGAAGGCTTCTTCTGTTGGACATGAAATCTTTATTAGTTCGAATTACATCCTATATATGCATTAGAAGGTTACAGGGAACCTTCTTTCACATGTATAACATCCCCAAACACACATTAAACATATTTACCAATAGCATGCATTCCTCCAGACAAACTGACCGTTCAAAAGGTAAGGAACAAGAAGCTTCATTAAATGTAGATGCACATTTGTCATAATATGTTTCCTACTGATTCAAGATTACTCCCCCCATTCAATTTGTTTGCCTTAATTTCATTTCTAATCCATTTCGAAAAGCTGTCTCTTTCCTTTTTTCAGCAACTCTTTTACTCCAACTTTCCATATGGCACGTCTAAGACCACAAGATTCAAAAGTATACTTCAGTTTCTCCAACACTGTGCCAAGTGAAAATCAGAGAAACAAATGGAAAAAGATAGAGTACATACAGCTTGAATTCCAAGTTCATTCTAAGTATCTGATATGCAGATGTGCATTCGGTATACATAAGTTCAACAATATAGATGGAAAATCAAACACTTTGACCACCAACAGAGCAGAAACACATACACAAAAGAAGCAGAAAAACTAAGAAAAAAAAGAGTGAGTTGCTCACCAGACAAGGGAATGGAAAGAATATCACCCTCCTTAATAGAAGGACCGCCCAATGCATTCACATTCATAAGGTCAGTGAGAGTGGTGGAATACCTAGCAGCAATCCCTGCAAGAGTATCGATAGGTCTAACAACATAGGACATATAAATAGCAGGAAGATTATTGTCAGTCCCATTAAAGCAAGTGCAAGGAAGAGGAACCCAAAGGTTGGTGCCAACATTAAGCACTGAAGGGTCAGGACCCACAGCATTGGGGTTTCCTTCCTTGATCTGGTCAGCAGAAACAAGACCACCATATATTGTGTCGGCAATCAAAGACAGAGTATCAGAAGGCCGAGTCTTGTAGTGAACAAAGGCAGACTTAAAGATCCCATCAACACAAGAACAAGTAATAGGGACCTTAAGGAACAATTTAGCTGGAAGTATGTGGTTTTCAACATCTGGGTATGAGATATCAATAGCATTAGTAGTGAGAAGAGATATTGGGTCGGTCTGAAAGAGCGAGGCCACTTCAGAAACCTTAAGGTCGGTATAAAGAGAGTAGCCAAGAAGGGAAGAGCATGTGTCAGAGTTGGAACATGGTTCAATGGTGGATTTTGAGGCTGTGGGGTGGATGAATCTCAAGCTCAACAGGAAGAGCAAGAAATGTAGCATTTTCCCCAGATATCCTTTTGGTACTTCTCTACAGTCTATACTACTTGTCTTGGTTTGGTTCCACAACAAGAAGCTGCAGAAACCACAGACCAAAAAGAAAAAAGAATTCTTGTTTGTGTTTAGTATAAGAAAAATGGGGGAGGATTTTGGGGTTT
Source organism: Withania somnifera (assembly GCA_039654485.1). Classification (NCBI taxonomy): domain Eukaryota; kingdom Viridiplantae; phylum Streptophyta; class Magnoliopsida; order Solanales; family Solanaceae; genus Withania; species Withania somnifera. Next base: position 7,047,840 of record JBDJHY010000007.1, read on the forward strand.
GAGAGAGTAAAGGGTTTTCTTGAATGGGGTGGGTAGGGGTATGGAGTGGCAGTGATGATGGAAGGGGGTGGGATGTTTTTGGGGTAAGGGTAGAAAGAATATTTGAAAGAAAGAGGCAAATTGAGGATTGGAAAAGCTACTGGAGGAGACAAATGTGTAGCATAAAGTGTGCGCGGGTTCACCAAGACAGACATTTAGTCAGAAACTTGGTCTTTGGGTTTCTTACCGATTCTGCTTTGACTACTTTGCCCTTCGTGTGATTGGTACCTATCACCAGCCCCTGTTTTTTACTTTAATCGTCTGAATTTGATTAGATACACATTCAAGAAATTCAAAAATAGTGTTAGATTTTATGATCTTGAATTAAATATGTATGTAATACAGTGAACACTATTTAACTTTTTTGATCTAGTGTAGTCGTTAAAACAACAGCTTTAGAATGTACATTGAACTACAGGATAAAAGACAAAGATAAAAATTTATACAAACTCATGAAAGCAAGAGAGAAGAAGGCCTAAGACCTAGATCAATTAAAGTGCATCAAGAATGAGGAAAGTAGGTGGTGGTAGAAGAGATCGTTATTTAGCAAAAATGGCAGGATTATTTCCACAAAGTATTAAACGAAGAAGGAGACAAAAATATTGTGCTTGGTGACATGAAGCACTCTAGGAAACATTGAAATTTTGGATACTATAGGTGTTTTTAAGGTGGAGGAGTTTAATCATTCTATTAGTAGGATAATAAGGGTAGAGCAACATGTTCAAATGAGACTTTGGTGGATTAATAGAACAGCACAGACATTGTAGATATAGAGTGGTTGACTAATTTATTTTATGTCACTTTTAAGAAGAAAAAATATCTCTAAAAATGGTGGAGTACAATGATTTCAAGGTACACAAATAAGGGTGACATATAAAACAATAACAATCACAAAGGTATCAAATTGATAATCTTACAACACATAGAATCTCAACGACAAAATCTCGTCAGGGCTAGTCTCCCTCCCGCTTTCATTTTTTGTGATTAACCTCTTTAAACTTGATAATCTTACTATACTTAGAATCTCAACAACTGATCTAAATCAGCCGGCATAATATTCACATCCCCTCTTTATTTAAAAGTTTTATTGAAGTTAGTCTGTCATCTTCGTCCAGTATGTACTTCTTCCACTAATACTTAATCTTCCTATCTTTGATACACTTTATTTGGTCCAGGTGATTAACTCTCATTTCTATCACCTTTGTGAGCCTATACAACTTTCCCTACCCTGGCCTTTATGCTGAAATCCTTCATATAAGCATTCAAGTATTGTTATTTTAGTTATTGTAACCACTAACTTCACTTCTTTCTTTGCCACCTTATATTTTTTCCTGTTTTTCCTCTTTTTTCTCCTCATTCTATACTCTCCACCAACTTCGTATAAATTTTCAATTTGTTTATAGTTTTCCTATATCTCTCCACTCTACTACTAATTCTCTCGATCCCTATCAATAATCTGTTTGGGGGTGCCCTCAGCATCGAGGAATCGATACACCCAACACGTCTCTAGCTACTTTCCTAACATAGTTTACTGTTCTATCCCATATACTTTTAGCATTTCTCATTTCTCTCTCAATCTTTCATCGTCATTAGCTTCTCCCCTATCTTCTGAGTTTTAGCAGTAGTCAAGCCACCCTACATTGATCCTCAATAAATCATACAAGTGTATCTCTATATTCGAGGTCAAAAGCTTATGTTGGGTTCTAAGATACTCAATATAACTTTGCAGTTTTTACATAGACTTCTATCATACTTCTTAAAAAATAAGTAATTTATCTGAGTCTCAGTAGTCATACTTGGAATTAAAAAAACATTGGTTGATAATTATTTCAATAAGTACTACCAATTCAATAACAAAATCATTCATACTTAATATGAATAAGGCTAAAGTTTGTTAGTCTGTTAGAATGTCTCAATTTCATACATCATTGCACTTTTACTTTACACCTATCATAATAATAGACAGTTTGTCTTATCACAGCATGGCTAACACCCGATGCCGTTACTGGCTTGAGCCATTCTTAACCTGACTTACTATAAAAATCGAAATAGAAAGATTAGCGAAAGCACTAAAGTATATAATAAGATTCAATATTTTTTTATAAATATGGTAAAATACTTTTATAAATATGATTTAAGGTCAAACTAAACTCTGAGGATACATTTAAACTAATTGAGCAACTAACTGTTTATCTATCTATGAAGCCCCTAAACTAAGTCTAAATACTAACTATAGGGATAAGGCCCTTGGTCTACCTTTATTTCAAACTGAACTAAGTAGAACTATTGAACTGGCATCATACTAAGTCCTCTAGAAGAAAAAATGACTCACCATCTAAGAAGGAATAGCTTAACGAAGCATCTTACATGCACCTAAGTATTTGAATATGCATATGTATAATGTACCTCCAAATGGTGTAAGTACATGAATTATATTGTATATAAAATAGCTGAGTGAAACACTAACTAATTTTTTTATATAACGGAACAACTGAGACATAAAAATGATGTTAAATAACATTATAAGATAATTGAATAGTGAAATATGAGATGGTCTAAAAACTCTAAATAATAAAATAGAAAAGTAGGCTAAACATATGAATTATAAGATTGTATAACTAAATTTGAAGGTGAGCTGAATATTTGACACATACTATAAGTTGTCTAACTGAGTATAGGACTAAAATGGACATCTAAGACACAATATAAATCGTATAGCTGAATCATGAGGTGAATTGAACGTAAAATTTTATAAATATATTTAAACCATTAGCTTTGTGTAAAAAATCATCTTTTGAAAATAGATAAGCTTTTTTTAAGGAGTTTTTTAAAACTGACATATCACTATCTGAGCACATTGATGTAATACGCGATACGAAAACAAAAATAAACACAACAAAAGAACAAGAAAGTAAAAATAGACTGATTGATACAAGTAAAGCTATTAAGTAACAAAGGAGTATATTAAACTCCTTGACATACTAATAATGCTCCTACAAGCACCTAATCTATTACGTCGGCCTCAAGGGATCAAGTCCCAAGCAATCAAAGTTTCTCATAATTCGTCAACACTAAGCTTACCAAAAGCTTTAAAACACTCAACAAGAGTACCAATATTTAATATCATCAAAACTAAGTAAGGAAAAAAGAAACAATCTATTTATACCCTATAGGCTTATTACAAATATGGGCCCAAAAAATGACCCATGCTATAAAATTGCCTAAGTTTATCCAAGAGGGTATTTTTGTCACTAGTTCACCCTTCCCGAGTCATTGTGTGGGCAACCTACTCTACTAGATTGAGTTCCCTCCAAATCTTGGTCTCCAAGCTCATCCCAAGCATCTTCCACACAAATGATCTTCCATTGGACTTCATGACTTAGTCAAGGACCTCCATATTCATGAATAACCCTTGTAAGCTTTGGAGTTACTGAACTTGAATTCTAGTGAAAGGCCTTGAGGTAATAAGGATTACATCATTCTCTCCTTCTTAAGGAGAATTTGTTCTCAAAGTGGAGCTTTCATCATCTTCAAACACTTCAAAATAAGAAAGGTTACACACATTGAAAGTAGAGTGAACTTGAACTCCGGGGGAAAATAAACTTTATAAGAATTATCACCAATCCTCTCAAGAATTTGAAAAGGGTCATCACCCCCGGCATCAATTTTCCCTTCTTTTCATCTAGAAACCGCTCTTTTTGAAAGTGAACCCATACCAAATCTCCATGTTTAAAGATTACATTTCTTCTCCATTTGTTGACCTTCTTAGCCATCACTTGACTGTTCTTCTTGAGTTGGAGTTATACCTTTTCATGAAACTTTTTGTAATGACCTTTAAGGTCATTTAGGATAAATACGTGATATCTTGTGCTCTAGAGCTTTTCAGTAGTTTCCCCAAGTCATTTATGACTTGCTGGGACCGATAGTTCGGATCCTTGGCAACTTGGTTGAGAAATATCTCAAATTTCCTATTTTAGAGCCTAAAGTTAAGTATTTGTTGACCAAAGTCAACTTTCCTTCATGAATATCTCAGAATTAAATTCCGACAGTTCCATTAGCTCTGGAATGCCAAACAAAGTCGAGTTTGACCTTAAGTTTGTGTTTTGGAGGTTTCGTTTGTAAGTTATGCCAATTTGTGGAAATTGTTTAAGTTATAGCCTAAAAGTGGAGTTTGAATGGAATCTCAATGTTCGGAGTGTCAGATTGAAATTCTGATACTTCCAGCAGGTCTGGAATGATGAATTTAGGCTAGGAGAGGTGTTGGTTTGATTTTCTGGTGTGCTGTTGTGAATTTGAGGTGTTGGTGGAGAGCTGCCCATTTTGGTGCTGTTGGTTCTCTGGTGCAGTCTGGTTTTTCTGGATCTAAGTGACCTCCTATGCTATTTTTATTGATTCCATTGAGTCTAAAATATGTTTTCCACTCAGAAAATATATAAGGTTTGTTAAATTTGGACTTTGTTTCAAGGTTGTAGCTCAATTGGAAAATCTGCAGAATTTTTGTTCTGTCGAGGCAGTTTTGCTCCATACCGGCATGCCGTTATGCTGTCCCGGCATTTTGTTCCATTTCGGCGTTTGGTAGATCATACCGGTATATGCAGACCGGTAGGCTGCCAGGCACCCAGTTTGGCTTCGAACACTGTAGCCCGGCATCCCAGGTGGTCAGTTCGGCAGCCGGACTGATTGCTCTGTACCGGTGTACTCTGACACCGGACGCCGAATCTTCTCACTCCTCTCCCTTTTTTCGGACTTCTTTCTCCTCGACTCCGGCATCTGGCAGACCGGTAAGCCATCCCAGCAGTCCGACAGCCGGTAAGCCATCCCGGCAGTCCGACAGCCGGTAAGCCATCTCGGCACCCCGGATGACCCCATGAGGCGACCACATCGCCGGACTCGCCTTATTTTCCTCTCTCTTCTCCTCCTAGTCTCC
>JBDJHY010000007.1:7052905-7065280 GCA_039654485.1 Withania somnifera
CAAACCACGCAAAAAGTTACTCAAGAACGTGCATTTACTTATAATCTTAAGTGAAATATGTGACGATAAATACCATCAAATCACCTCTTCCAAACGTTTTAAACGTTTTCAAATGAATGTTAAAAGTGCTTTTCTTAATGGTTTCATAAAAGAGGATTTTTAGTTTTTGTTTAAAAAAACCCATAGGTTTTGAAAATCCATCCTGTCCCGACACTGTTTTCAAACTCACAAGAGATATCTATGGTCTCAAAAAAATCCTAAATCTTGGTATGAGTGACTAAATAATTTTTTAATAAACAACAATTCCCAAAGAGGAAAAATTGGTACAATCCTTTTTACTCAAAAACATGGCTCTAGTATTTTGGTTGTGCAAATCTATGTTGATAACATTAGCTTTGGAAGTACTAACTCCTCGCTATGAGAGAATTTTTCTAATCTTATGAAAGGTGAATTCGATATGAGTCTCATGTCCTCGGGTTGTATATCAAGATGTTGAAAAATGAAACCTTCATCAGTCAAAGCAAGTACACAGGGGAGTTGATTAAAAATTTTGGAATAGAAAATAGAAAAGTCTTTGGTACTCCCATGAGTCTTTCCACTTTCTTGAACATTGATGCTTCGAGAAAAAATATGGATGAAAATGTACAGAGAAATGACAAGGTCACTACTCTATCTCATAGCAAGTCACCCGGACATAATGTTCAGTATATGCAAGTGTTCAAGATTTTAGTTGACTCCAAAAGAGTCTCACTTGACCGTTGTTAAAAGAATTATCCGATACCTCATTGGTATATCGTCATTCTTTAAATTTTAATCTGATTGGATATCAGATGTTGATTTTGCGGGTGATAAGACTGAATGAAAAAACACAAGCAGTACGTGTCAGATTTTAGGGAAGCCCCAATGAAATTAGTCTCTTTGTCTACAACTGATCAGAATATCTAGAAGTTGGTTGTTGTGGTACTCAATTATTATGGATGATCTATTAATACTTGATTATGACTTATCTTATGAGTCTGTGCCTATTTTATGTGATAACACTGGTGTAATAAGTCTTTCTAAATACGTTATGCATCATTCTTGGTAAAACATATAGATATTAAACATTATTTTAGTAGAGATCATATGGTAAATAGTGATTTTTCTCTAGAGTTCACTAATACCTAAAATCAATTAGCTGATATTTTTATCAGGCCTTTTTGGAAGAAAAATTTTGCTTCCTTAGAAGTTGTCTTAATATTACCACTTTCTCTGATTAATATTACATCATTTATTTTCATTAAATGCTCCCCTCCCTCTCTCTGTTGCTTTTCTCAAATATTTTTTTCCTTTCTAACTGAAGCTTCAAGTATTTTTGGTTCCTTCCTTTCACGTCCCCTCGTCTCTGCCACCTTTTCAAAAATGCCCATTCATCTTCCCTCTCTCCACAGTAAATTAACCCTCTCCTCTTCATCTTCTGTCTCACGTTCCTTTAGAATGATTCGTACTAGATCCATGGATCTACCAAAATCCTCTACAGATTGATCCTCTAAAATTACAGAGTCGACCATATCTCCCTAGCTTCTAACTCTTCCTCTTACTTGGGATCCTATGTGCCTAAAAAGAGATATATCTCTACTAAGAAGTACGGCATCAAGATGTTGAAAGGAGATTGTCTTAAAACTCTTCCACCTGAGGATATACACAAGTTTTGGGGCATGAACATAAGCGAAATTTCGAGGCTTTCAAGAATAGGCCCATTTTTTCAGGAAGGATCATCAATATTAATCAACTGAAAGAAATTCAGTGCCCTGTAAGTATAATTTTTTAAGGCTCAAAAGTTACAACTGATTTAAGGTTGGGTGGTTAGAGTATTATGAAGAACCTGTGCATTTGTTTTATGCAAATCTGCAAGTTTTACAAGAATATAGTGAACTAGAAACCCTAAGTTTTGGGAAATCATATTACTGTTAGTGATTTTCTCTTTAAGCGAGTCTTCAACTCTGACTTCTATGGTGTTGTTTCATATATGAATCGGATATGGCCTAATGATTTCGAGGTCACTCCTAGAAGGTGCTAAGGCAGCCCTTGCTGAACAAATCTCTGACCCTTCATATTTTGATACCTTTGTCTCTTGTTTTATGAATCGTATTCGAGCTCACATGATTTCTAATACATTGATCCCTCGACTAGGTTCTCTAAGCAGCATCACAAGTAGGGATGTATTTTTTCTGTACTACTTGGTGAAGAGGTATCGTATCAACTGGGCTACTTGGTTTTGTTAATAAATGTTGGAAAGTGTTAAGGACCCAAATCCTACTTTGAGCTTGTCGTATGGTTGGCCTCCTGATCTACAGAGTCATAATCGACTTCCTGATTAATCTATCTAGCTATAGACTAGTGGAAATAACTTGTACCTATGTATCTAAGTACTTTGACAGTATGGGGTACATTCAGATAGAAGGTCAATGGTGCAGAAAGGAGTATGCTAAGGTGAAGAAGGAAGCAGGAAACCTGGTAGGGAAGCAAAGTCTCAGCAGATCCAGTCACATTATTGATTAAAGAGGCTAAGGACAGCAAAGCTAGATTAGAGGCTCTCGAGAATAATGTCTTCCATTCAGGATGTTATAGGAAAGCTTGGTTTAGTTGAGAAAGGAAACTAGCACAAACGCTGAAAAATTAAGGACAGCCTTGGTCAATCTTTAAAAAAACAAGGTGTGTCATCTGTCAACAAGCTCATTAAGCAGGTCAACTCTCTCAAAAAGGACACCGACTTATCCAACAATGATCTTGCTTTCTCCGTCTAGGCCTCCTACTCCAACTTTGTTAAAAACATGGAGCTCTCCTATGACGCCTTCTACAGGAACATGCACAACACCCTAACATACTTTCTAGGTCCTCGTAAAATAAGGTCTTAATGTTGTCTTTCTTTTGCTGCGGGTTCTGTTCCTACTAGATAATTTTTTTGGTCTATATTAGGGGCTCTATTGCTCCTCTAAAATTCTTTCAGCACCGTTTTGTCAATACTACTCTTTATGTCTCTTTTGTCTGCATTATGTGTGTGCATTTTACTTGTTTGCATTATGTGCATGCACTTTTTTGTTGTTTGCTTCTCTTTGGCCGTTTAATCTTTTATTATGCCAAAGGGGGAGAAGAAAAGGTAGGAACATGTCAGGCATTAAACAAAGGGGGAGATGACTACAATCAACACGCAAGAACCAACCATAAAAGGAAAGATCAGGTATCAAGCAAGGGGGAGCTAACTACAAGCACTAAGCATCAAGCAAGGGGGAGCTGACTACAAGCACCACGCAAAGAGCAAACCATAAAAAGGAAGATCCCAAAAATTTATTGTCATTATCAAAAAAGGGGGAGATTGTTTACTTTGAGATTGCCTTTATTTTGCCAATGACAATCATACTTTAAATTGCAGAAAAAATCAAAAAGAAAAATTGGGAATCAAAACCCATAAATCAAGGATCCTCACAAGGAATCACACTTAAAGTAGCAATTCAATGAGGCAAAAAAGGATACAATCTTGAACAAGTCAACAATAATAAAATTATGTACGAGTCTGCAACATTACTCAAGAAGTCAACATAAGACGAAGACTGATTGCACTATATGAACATATCTAATATGAACGCTAGCATGAAATTCCAATGAAGGAATCACTGCAAGTTCTTGATTGGAAGAAAATCTTTGGGTTTTCCTTTTAGAGTAAATCAGTGATTTAAGTCAAACGGAAAGTTGGATATAAGAGGACTGAAGACAAGTGAAGACAAGTGAAGACAATGTGCAACTTCTCTTGAATGTTACTGCTTTATAATTTTATCTTTCATAAAGCCTTGTACTCAATAGAGATTACAATTGGTAAGAAAAAAAAAATTAGTTCTATAAAATTAATTTACTGCATTCTCTATTTTTACTAATAAATGTGCACGTGAATCGAGTAACCCCTACAAAGAGTACTGGTGTAAATTTCAATACAACCCCCCACCCCAAGCCCCCTCTTGTGTTTCAACATAGACCATACTTCCATTTCCCACTAAATAGTACAAAAGAGGACACTGAAGTTATTTTTGACAACTGCATTTTCCGTCGGTATAATCCTGTACACGTCATTGCAAAAACAGAAGCATCAGCAAAGCACCAAAGATTACACTGCAAACCTGAGTTGTCGATCTTTGGTTTTGGCAAGTGTTGAACGGATGGTACCAATACTCAAACCCAACCATTGCTGTTCTTAAGAGAAAGAAAAAATGATTCTCTTTTTATCTATCTTGAGGCCATGTTTTTACTTTTTATCTACTCCTTTTAAAAGAAGTAAGATCCGGTAAATCAAAAACAATTAATTAAGAATTAAAACTTTCTAAAGTTAAGGGGAAAATAATCAATTCAATTGCAAGACTGCAGTTCACTAAAAAGGAATACATAAAACCATGGAGAAACCTGAGTTATAGATCTATAATTTACAAATAAGTTGGGGAAATAACCAATTCAAATGCAAGACTGCAGTTCACTAAAAACGATCACATAAAACGATGGAGATGTTAATAAAGTCAAGAATGAGACAAAATAAATGCCTCAATTTGGTGTTGACCTTCCATTCATGCTATCCCGAGGATTCCTAGGAGGTTGTGCTCCTGAAAATATATCCATAACAGACCTTAAGGTCCCAGTCAATTCCTCAGGCATCTGTTCACCAAAATCCACATTGATGTTCCTGCTTATTCTTATTCCAGGCTCGTTGGTTGGATCAGCGTTGCTGCTTCCTTCAGGCCTGTTTGGACCATGCTGCCCTTGGAATGCATCTCTTGTCATGTTCATAAACACGTTATTCAAATCAAGAATGCCACTGCCATCAAATGACATTGATGCAAATGGTGGAGGAGCATGACTTCTAGATGCCCCAGCATGCTGGTGATTTGAGTCTAGTCCATGGGTTGAAGAGGTTGAGCTCTGCGAAAAACCCAAGGAAAGAAAATGGGATTTTTTGTTAAATTCTTACTATTGTTATATTAGATGGATATTCAAAATTGAGGATGGATAAATGGGCAAATCAATTGAATCAATACATATGGCAGCCGATTTTATTACCACTTCATCAGATGACTGAACTACAGATACATGCTCCATTTTATTACTTCTTTGAAAAAATTATTGGAATCCATTCTCTCTTTTAAGCAAAAATGCAGCACTAGATTGTGCTACTGCAGAAAGACAGACAGATTATTACAGGTGCTGATTATTGAGCTCAGCATTTGATTTGGTTGTTAATTATATAACTAGTAATTATCTACTTAATTAATCTAGTAACATCTTCTGCAATGCAAGAATTGTCAGTTACCTGATCATTCTCCCTCTTCTGTTGCTCTTCTTTTAACTTTTGTTCTGCTACCTACAAGTTTTTTTAAAATACAAGAGTCATACTTGGGGTAATACCGCAAACACTGTTTTCCAGCTAATATCCTTAAAAACTACAATCAATACTTGGAACTAACCCGTATATTTTCTTGGATGGAATCATTATTAGGATCCAACTGCAATGCTACATAAACAAGTATTTATGTCAGAAATAGATTTATTTTAGCGGACTAAATCGACAAGAAGATGCAAATATTTGTATCCTTCCACTGATCATCTAAATCTCTAACATAGCTAATGGAGATAAAGTGAAGACCTCTTTACATTTCACAAGATCGATGTGGAACCAGACGCATTATTAAGCACCATAATATAACATTATAATAATTCACAGTTCATTTCACCCAAACTAGTCCCTTATAGCAGTCCATGATCCAGTTTGCATGTGCAAAGCAGGTTCCATCGCTTCGAGCTCCAATTCTGACTGAAATTCTGCTTTAATCCATTTATTGGTTAGGGATGGAAAACTTCAGTCATTATCTCTTTATGAGGGAAAAGAGAAGGAGGAAGAAAGAAAATTGGGTGAGGGGCATTAAAGGCAGATATTGGTTTCTTAAACTTGCCGCCTCCTTTCAATTCTTTAAATTGCTTCTATTTGATTTTTGTAGTTATGCTTTAGTGGGTACCAAAATCATAATCACGACAGTAGTTATGCTGCCTTTTTATATTGTGGACAACATTCTCTTTTCCTCTTCACGTACAGGACTTCAATAAGCCTAGGAAAAAGTGAAATCTTGCAGACTGTACAAATAAGAAAGAAGAGTCCTTTAAATCTACACTTCATCTATCATAATATGTTAGCATATTTACCAGAGTCCTTGTCCACATTATTACAAGGTAATACCCGACATGCTTAAAGTAATTGAAATTTTGTACGTCCTTATCACTACTTTATCTCACAGTTAGTTAATTCCAACAAAATATAATTCCGGCAAGGTACTTATTTAATACATTTGCTAAAAATTTAGCCAATAAACCCTAAATATTGTAGGACATAAATCAATGAAAAGGAAAAAGAAAGAGACGGATACAATTTTCCTGAAAGAATTTTATGCCTAATGCTTTCATTGCCGAAAAACATTTCCCAAGATTGGATACAACTAAACTTCCGTCCCAAACTAGTTGGGTTGCTATACGGATCCTCATTGATCACGTTACTCTATCTAAACTCATCTTAGGACAATAATTTATAAAATTAGAAAAATATATAATGCATTTTCAGCAACTGCTATGTATCGTGGTTTTTAGTTCTATATTCAACTGATGAAATAGACTGTTTCCTCTTGTTCTATATTTTGTATGAGTTAATTTATCAGTTCAGTATTGAGATTTGGAGAATAATGATAGCCTCAATAATTCCAAAACTACTCAAACATACCAAGAAGCTTTCAATAATTCTAAAACCAAACTAACTGACTAAAAAGAGAAAAGACGTTCTTGAACCAACCTTTTGTGAATCCCTTATCTATCGCATCACGGTACTTCCCTTGAGCATAATAGACAAAACCCAATCGACTATGAGCCTTGCTATAATTGGGATTTATTGCAATAGATTTTAGGCAGTCTTGAACTGCTGATTCATATTGGTGCATCTGGGTTAAAGCAGCAGCCCTGATACATCACAAAAAACTCATCTTAAAATAGGCCTTTACAAATATTAGCAGAGCAGAAGGATTTAACTAACTGCTCCAAGAATTTTCAAAAAGTATATGAAACAGATGCTCCCTCTATCTTACTTTATGCGATGGTTTTTCATTAAGCACGGAATTCAAGAATGAATGGAAGACTTTAGATACTTGTCTAAAATAAGTCATGGATATTTGTGTAACTATAAATTATCTCATTAAGGGTATAATGAGAAGTTTATGGTCAAATTATTACCAAATATAGAAAGTTGTCATTCCTTTTGGGACTGACAAAGGCCTTATTTATTTTTATTAAGATTAAGACTCCTGAATCTGAATATATATTTGAATGATTAAGATTTGAACATTAATACTGAATGATTAAAACATTTTGTTTTTCAACATTTGAATATTCATAGTAAATTTATTGGCAAACATAACAAATATATCATTTAAATTAAAAAGTAATATATTTATGTGCGCAAGTGATGGTGGAAATGGTTTATAGTGGTGGTGGTAACAATTGGTGTTAGTGGCTAGTAATGGTGGTGGTAATAGTTGTGAGTGTGGAGGTGTTTCGTGTTGTAGTAATTAGCGTGATGGTAGCGGTTGATAATGGTTGTAATGGTGAAGTTGGTTGATGAAAATAGTTGGCAATATTGATGTTGATGGTTGATGATGTGTTGTTAGTAGTTGGTAGTAGTGTTAATTATGACGGGGGAGGTAGATGCTAGTAGGAATTAGCCGCAGTAGTGACAGCGGCAGTGGAGGCGGTGGTGGCAGTGGAGGCAATTATAATGATGGAAACGGTAGGTGTTGCAGTGATTGATAGTAGTGGTTGGCAGCGATGGTGGTTGTCACGGGTGGTTGGTGGCAGAGATGGTTGGTGGTGGTAGTTGGTGGTTGGCGATGGCAATGATGGTTGACCATGGCGGTGGTTGTGATGGCAGAGGTGATTAGTGGCAGTGACAGGTGATTGTGGATATCCAATGGTGATGAAAGTTATCCACACAAAAATACCTCTTAGTGACACTAAAACTTTGTTCAAGATCTTAACGATTAACACCTATTCAGACCAAATAAATGCTTAAATTTTATTGAAAACAAATGCACTTAATATTCCAAAATTTGAACCGTTTATATTCGAACCTCCATTTAGTGCAAATAAATGAGGCCTAAAAACAAATAGAGTATTACATAAATTAGCATGGAGGGAGTCATATTTTTGCATGCAAAAAGCAATAATCACTTTCTTCCATTAATGTGATAATGACGCACCTGTTGCAATAATAAACTGCATTATCTTCACAAAGTGCAATTGCAAAAGAATACAGCTCAATAGCATCAGGATAAAGTTTTGACTGCATTGCTTTATTACCTATGACAAAATCACAGAGAAAAGAGAACTTTGAGTAAAAACTTTTTGAAAAAGAAAGTGAGCTATACTGTTGAAAGGAAACTAAACCTCTCGTAAGAAGACTTCAACCTCAAGAAAGCATCTGCAAGAATATTCAAGCAAGGGCCCCGAATTGCTTTAGAATTAGAAAGTAATGCTCTTGAAAACATTACTCTTCTCAATGATTGAGATAAGCTCAATACGCCGGCCCTCTAAAATTAGGATTCAACTATGGGTATGGATCAAAATGGAGTATGTGCTGAATTTAAGGCCTGAGAGAAATTCAGGTTACTGTGAACCAAGACTAACTTAGACTGAATTCAACTCAACATGTTTTACAGGTCCCATACTGTAGAAATATGAAGAAGCGCCATTTGTGATTCAAGTAATTTGTCTTTCCTAAACATACTGGAAACTAGGTGAGCCTTGTTTCGAAGTATTGGCGAAATGAATATTGAAGATTCATCTTTTGATAACAGTGGTACTCTAACCAGTTTAGAGTGCACCTCAACTATTCCAATGTACCTGCATCCTCCCAACAGCACATGTACAAGTAGCACTATCCACCCAGGCTCATAGACCGCTTAGACCATCATCTTGGGTAAGGCTCATAGACCGCTTAGACCATCATCTTGGGTAGGATATTGACGATTCAATATAGCAAAGAGTCCACTTTAAACACAAGGGGACAATGGACATTTCAATAATCTTGTAAAGCTGAAAGTTGGATATGGAGGGAAAACCAAGTCTGCGAAGATTGCCCAGCTACAGCAAAATATACTGATACAAACCTTTTATGAGCTACATATTTTGGCACTAGACAAGGAACCTTCAATTGAAGATTGTATAATTGGAAGTGAATCGAACATCTAGGCATTCCTAGACTGGAAATGCAAAATCATATCACGACTCTTTGGTTAGCTAGAAGAAGCTTACAAGTTATCAAGTGAAACTGATTCTTTCCGAATAGATTTAGAAATAAACTCCAGCTTTTCCAGCAAACAGGGAAATCCAATAGTAGTCTTTTGCTGTTTCCACTATTTCTTCATACTAGTAATGGCTGCTAAGTTCTCATTGTTAGACAGGTTTCTTTTGCGGCAATGTAATCAATGTTTAACTGGGCTTTGATTTTCAGATTGCATTCCAGAGCCATATTCTTCTTTCATTAGCAGAACTATCAGTACCTCATAACAAGACTTAACCTTGAATTTACCATCCTTCTCTACTCTCCATGTCTGTGCCATGGATGATGCCAAACATTATGAAACAAGCTGTAGGATGTTTTAACAGACAGAAACTAAGGAAGAAAATGCAAACAATCTGAATACAGTGCCTTCTTGCATTTCTGGAGAGAAAGAATTAGAAAACGTTATAGGAAGAGCGAATGAGGGTTATATTCTATGGTAACATTCTAGAGCATACATCTTTACAATATTTATCTATTTTGCTGAAAATGCAAAGAGTAAATTATTAGATACTCTCTTACATTTCATTAACTCGTTAAATACTTAATCGAGATAAAGTTTACAATACTGGTAATCTCACCACTTCACTGTTTCACCAATAAAGTATATGTACTATCGAGAAAACAAAATATGTAATTACAAAATACCTTGAGATTTTATGATCTCCGCTAGGTTGTTGCGATCGAATATAGCACGTCCAGATTTTTCCATCTCCTAAAACCGTAAAAGTAAAGGTGGAAGGGAGATATTAGAGGAACAATACTGCAGTAATTATGATGAATCAAGACACAAGCAACACTAGCCAGTAGAAGGACATAAGCAACTGCGACAGGCTCAATGCCTGTGCCAATTTATAAATTGACGTGAAACAGGGTTGAAAATTCAAATAAATCAAAGATGAATTCTGAATTCTTCAACCCTACAAGAACACAAGAACAATTATGATAAGCACTAAAAGGACACAAAGATTGAGAGAATTTTCGGGGTAAACACACCCCCCCTAAGTAAATAATTACCTAGACATACGAAAATGCAACCAATAATTTCAAATCTAAGATACGAAGAAAGGGTTTATCTAGAATTGAAATGCAATCGATGAACTCAAAGAAATAACAAAGAGAATCTGAGAACTAATTAGATTAACATTCAAATACAAGATATAATCCAAAGAGAGAGATATGAACTCATTCATGAATTAGTACTCATAGTAATTCAAGAGAGGTTCGAAAGGAGGACAAAATTCCCAACTCTCAAAGAGAGTAACTTTAAACTCAATATCCAAAATAGTCTACATCAAAAGAAAGACCTAATAACCTATTTATACGAGGGTTCATTATTCTAAGAAAAATACTAAAATACCCTCTTACTTATGGACTCCATAATTTAAGATCAAAGGCATGCGTCTTCTTCTCTTTTTCGGCTTCTAATTGTCTTGATCCTTATTTCCCACTCTTTAAATATCCACCTAAGTATATTGTGGATCTTGAAGTTCCGAAAAAAGCCTCAAACTTCATAATGATCACCTCGTATCCATGAGTTACAGGTGAAACTTTAAAAGGAGTGTGTGTGAAAATTTGGGGATTAAAAGTTGGTGTTTGATCCCGAGGTTGAGACTGTAAGTATTACTGGAATACTGCTTGGGAATTCCTTTGTTCATAATACAAGTTACCTTATCTCAAAAAAATATATTTTGATGAGATTAGTGGAAGATCAATTAGGGAATGGACTAATTTGATAGCTCAAAGAGGAGTTTTGATTGATTTTATTAGTCTCTATTGGGTTGAGCTTAAAGAAATTCCATTGATGTTTGAAGTTGAGGGTGAGGTGCTTTTATTTGTTAATAATTCCAGGGTGTTTTGTATATTTTATTTTGGGGATTCTTGGTTGTTTTAATAAACCCAATGAGAAGTTTGTTCGTTATAGTCACGTACATGTGGCTTATAATATGGAGATGGTCTTTTTTGATTCTTATGATACTTGGCAATATCATAAAAGTGTGCAATTTAAGCAAAAGTTTGTAACATACCCTGATCATTGCTATGCATTGCATGATCAAATTCTTGGCTTCATACTTATTCCAGTCATTGTTTTGCAAGGACCAAAATCGAAGACGGACTTCTTTAAAGGAAGGAATGATGGAATACGAGGTGACCATTATGAGATTGGAGGCTTCTTTCAGAACTTCAAGATCCACAATATATTTATGTTGATATTTAAAGAGTGGGAACAAGGACCAAGACACTTAGACGCCCAAAAGGAGAAGACACATGTCTTTGGTCTTAAATTAGTAAGTGCAAAGTTAGAGGGTATTTTAGTATTTTACTTAGAATAATAAACCCTAGTATAAATAGGTTAAATCTTTCTTTTGAGATAGATTGCTTTGGGTTATGAGTTTAAGTTACTCTTTTTGAGAGTTGGGATTTGTCCATATCTATTCATGAACTTCTCTTGAACTACTATAAACAGTAATTTATGTATGAGTTCATATCTCCTCTCTTTGGATTTTATCTTATATTTTGAATGCT
This sequence comes from Withania somnifera, assembly GCA_039654485.1. Taxonomy (NCBI): domain Eukaryota; kingdom Viridiplantae; phylum Streptophyta; class Magnoliopsida; order Solanales; family Solanaceae; genus Withania; species Withania somnifera. The sequence continues at coordinate 7,064,823 of JBDJHY010000007.1, forward strand.
ACTCTAAGTAGTTCCTAGATTCTGTTCATTATCTGTTTGGATTAATTGATTGCATTTCAATTCTAGTTTAATCCTTCATTTCTTTTTATCCTAGAGTCAATATTATTGATTGCATTTACATATGTCTAGGTAAATAACCATGTGTGTATTTATTCCAACAATTTTCTTAGTCTTCCTATCCTTTAATTGCTTTCCGCAATTGTTCTTGCAGGGTTGAAGAATTCATCTTCAGTTTCTTTGAATTCCCAAGCCCGTTTCACATGATAAATTTATAAAAAAAAATAAATGAATCAATTGAAATATGGTTTGTTGAAAGAGATAACAATCGGGATAATGAGCTAAAAAGTGGGAGAATATTTATGGAGAGACTAAGGTAGTTAGTAGAATATCTTCTCCCTTCGCTACTCTATCAGATTATAATACGGAAAATGTAAAAGAGAGAAGGTCTAATCTACATT
>JBDJHY010000007.1:7084035-7094525 GCA_039654485.1 Withania somnifera
GTGCACAAGCAAAAATGTTCCATGTACAAAAGCGTTTGATAACTTACTTTGGTATCTAATATCCATAACTGCTAAATTAGCACTTCTTAACAAGCTAAATATTATGTGTCGTAAAAATAAATATACTTCTAAAATACACTAAGTTTCAGCTCCAAAATCTAAGTTGAGAATCTGAGACTATTGATACATTGTATGATGATCATCCCCGATCTGTAACTTATAATCTTCAATCATCAGAAAGCTTCATTCACTGTCCTCATTACCATCTGCCACGGAAAAGGGTGCCTTATAACTGAGAAATATTCGTATGATGAATTTGTACAAATGATGAACAATCAGGTGGAGAACGGGTGAAAAAATTAGTGCACTTGAATAGTGGTATTCTTCATCTTATCCTAGTTACACGCAAATATAAAAGTGATTTAGCTTTAGAATGAGCAAAAGAACTAGTACGGCTTAATAGAGACACTGCCAACATATACTGACAAGGAGAATGAGAAATATTGTTGTTATGGAACTTCAACCAAAGAAAAGAGGAAAACCGCTGTTACTGCAGAACAAAAAAAATGCCACTCACTAGAGCAGTTAGGAGGCCATGGTGAGGAAAAATGGAAAACGCAGGGAAAACCAACTAAACAAGAAAGCTAATGACTAGAAGGCAAAAGTATCAAATCAGCAAACCACCACGGTAGAACATATATGCTAACAAATATACCTTCACTGAACTCCTCGCTTTGACTGCTCTCATCGTCTTCATTGTCATCATCATCTTTGTCATCATCATCACTTACATGATCGTCGTCGTTATGACCATCTTTGTCATCATTCTTATCACTTTTAGGAGGACACTTAGGTCTTGGAGAAGTCACAAAGCTGGTCGTTGATCTCCTTCGTGTATTTGAAACAATGTTTCTCAAGTCAATGCCTTCCAATTCTTTTGCTGTTTCCTTTCTCTTTTTGACTTCTTTGATTTCTGGGAATCAGAAGTTGCATCAGTATAGAATTACACAACAAAATTCACCAAATATTATGCATTTATAAAGCTACACTTTTTAACGTTTACCAACTAGACGAGAACTAATACCATAAACATGCCCGGTATATTATCACAAGTGAGTCTTAGGGGTTCTTTTTTCCAGACCCTGTGCAAGAAAAATATGACAATAGACTGAACCATGACGAGCTAGAAAGGAATAAACAAATGACAGCATAAAAGTGGCAAGATGGACAGCAAAAAAAAGCATGTGACAACGGACATAATAGAAAATACTACAAAAGCACTAAACAGGAGTACTGCTAATAAGGAGAAAAGGCGAAAAGAAGACTAGCCCCTGTTTCTCCCACACGAAGGCGCTACAATGTTTGGCTACTGTTAGAATAGGAATAGGAAAAACATATACAATCCTACTTGAAAAAGGATTGTATTGTAGTGTCTATAAATAGGGTCTCAATATAACAATGTAGATACACATTTTCAATAATATTTTTCTCTAATATTTCTCACATGACATCACAGCATTTGTGCGAAAAGTATTCCTATGAATCATTCCAGGATATCAACAGTCACTGTGCAAATTCAAGTGACTGCTCGAAGCTTTCTCTGTTTCGTTGGTGTTGTGCAAAATCCAACACCACCACAAGGTACAGCAAGTGCCGGCAACCAAAGCTCAGCCAGGATCGCCGGAATTATACCCCTCACGCATCGTCAATAGATCCACATCTCCATTGTCAGTTTCCAGCAACTTTTCCGACAGTTTTGTTCCAATGAGACCGGCTAGTAATTCCGACCCACCCATATATTTTTTTCAAGATCCGATCACTTTTTAGTTTTTCGGCTACTTTTCTTTTGCTCCATTCCCGAGTTCCTCGATCAATAGGTGGAAACAGCAACACTGTTTTCAGATTCCGGCAACACTTTTTCCCCCCAGATTTCGAAAACAACATATTTTCAGATTTTTTTGCTAGAAATATCTGATTTCACAAGATGGCTTTTGGATGTGATATTTCTTTATCTAAAAATAAAGGAATTTGGAGTTCAAGCCCTATGATCACTTCAGAATCACTAATGGGAAGTTCAAACTACTTAGCTTGGGCTTCCTTGGTTGAGTTGTGATGCAAGGGTCAAGGTGTCCAAGATCACTTAAGAAACAATGCTAGAGTGGTAGATGATAAATCAAAATCTAGTGCGGACGATCGAAAGGTCAAAGACCAATGGAAGAAGGTTGATGCTCAACTCTACAGTCTTTTGTGACGCTCTATTGAATCCAAGTTGATGCCCTTTTTTCGCCCTTTAGAGACGAGTTATTCAGTTTGGGAAGAGGCTCATGCTTTATACACTCATGACGTATTTCGTTTCTAAGATGTAATATCTCAAATGACCAACTTAAAGAAACAAAAATTCGATATGTCTACTTACTTGGGACAGGTACAGGCAGTCATGGAGGAATATGAAACATTGCCAATCATTACGAATGTGGAAAAGCGACAAGAGCGCAGACAGACGTCTTTAGTTCTTACACTTGTTGGACTTCTTCCGACCTTGATTCAGCGCTCGATCGATTTTGGCTAGTCCTACAGTTCCTACAATTGACAAATTATTCTCTCGATTACTTTGTCTTGTTCCGCCTCCCAATCACAGGGTGGTTTCATCACCCACAGTTGACTCCTCTGCTCTCGCATCTCAGACCATAGAAAATCAAACATCTCAATAGGAGGAGGCCATTTTGGAAAATCTCAATCTAAGTGTAGTTATTATCACAAGTTCGAACACACTCATGAAATGTCATACTCTCTACATGGTGGGCCACATAATAATACTCCTATTATTTTTAAGGAATATAATGAGTTTCTTCAGTATCGAGCAAATAAACAAACATCTCCACAAGTAACCCCCGTTGTTCATCCTTTCTTCAGTATCGAGCAAATAAACAAACATCTCCACAAGTAACCCCCGTTGTTCATCCTAATCAACCATCCAATAACGTTCATATTGCTAAGACAAAAAATTATGAGTTCCATTGGTAGCGAACAAGTAGACGTCTCCACCATTTAGCCTCAAGTGCTCAGCCTAATGCTTCTGTTGCTGGTAATTCCTATGCATGTGTTTCACATCTAGTACTCTTAGATCATGGGTTGTGGACTCGGACGCCTCTGATCATATTTCTGGTAACAAATCATTTCTCTCCGGTACTATTTATTCACAATCTCTTCCTGCTATTTTTTTTAGCCAATGGGATCCAATCAAAACCAAAAGGAGTTGAACAAGCAAACCACTATCCTCTGTCCCTCTAAAATTTGTTCTTTATGTCCTTGGTTGCCCTTTTAATCTTGCATCTATTAGTCGTTTAACGTGTGCCCTACATGTGCCATATTACACATGCCCTACATTATGCCATAACATTTTTTGATGATTTTCCTAAAGCAGGACCACAATACGGGCAAGTGATTGGCTCAGGACATGAATCACAAGGTCTTTATTTATTTATTTTTAAACTGATAACGTTCTATTCTTCAACATTAAGGAGATGGTGGAGATCTTTAAAAGGGAAGAAAAAGACGTTAAGAGGAAGCTACTTACAGAGATCCTAACAAATCTACTAATTCTAATTCATCTATTTCTATCTTTTTACACCAATAATAAAAAGATATAATACAATTCCATTTAACTTTATGAATGGAATTAGACCTATCTTCAAAGCTTCTTTTATTTCTCTCTTTCCATATATTCCACCATATGTAGTGTGGGATGATTTTCCACCATCTTTTCTGACTCTTGCTCCCTCCTCTTTTAATCCAACAACTTAGCAGATCTACAGTGTGCTCGGGCATGGTCCATTTCGTGTCTGTGAGGGTAAAAATAATGCCCATAATTGTGCAGTGAATTTACAATACAAGAGGAGGTAACTGTTTGTCTCTTCTGCTTCACCACAAAGTTGGCATCTGGAAACTATAATCTACCCTTTTCTCTTGAAAAACCTCCTGCGTTAAGGAAGCCTTTCTTACTACCAACCAAGTAAAGCATTTTACTTTAGTTGGAACTATGTTTTTCCAGACATTATTCCACAAGATTGTTGTCTTTTGTTTTGCTATGCATTGCTTATCTCATAAGCCCTCCTAACAGTTTTGTGCTTCCTCATACAATCTCAATTTGAGGTAGTGCCCGAGAAGTCCTCTAGTAGAAGAAGCATGTTCGCCACCCTACCCACCTCTCAATCATTCAATAATCTTCTAAAGGAAAGATACCATCCATGATCAGTCCAACATTCTCTAACAGTTGCTTCAGGGTTGTTGCATATGCTGAATAAGTCAAGAAAGGTATCCTTCAAAGGGTTTTGATTGTTCTAGGCATCTCCCCATAACTCTGTTTTTCACCCATCTCCCACTTTTATAGTCATGTTCTCTTCTATCTTTGGCCAAAGGTCTCTGATTGTTCTCCATGCCCCACTTCCATAGGGCATGGAACTAGTATTGCTACACCATGGGTTGTTCTCACCATATTTAACTTTGATGATCTCGTTCCATAGAGCCTAGCCTTCTTCATTGTATCTCCAAAGCCATTTCTGACTATCATTCTGTCTCCTAAGATTTTTTATGCCTAATCCTCCCAAGGTACCTATTGCTTATTGCTACTTCCCATTCCACCAGATTATATCCTTTGTTCTCCTTACATCCATGTCAATGGAAATCTCTTCTGAGTTTGTCCAGTTTCTTCACAAACTTCTGCAGTATAAGGAATAGAGACATTACATAAGTAGGAAGAGAATCTAACACTGAGTTTACAAAAGTGAGTCTTCCTCCTAATGATAAATGTTGAGTCTTCCACCTTGTCAATCACAAGGTCTTTATTAGCTTACCTCTTCAAATGCCTCCACGACATGCTCCATTACAGATTCTCTGAACTTCATTCTCAAACGTTTAGGACATCCAAGTTTAGCCAAGCTATAGAAAATGGTGCCTAGTTTGTGTACTCTATCCAGATTAGATTGTCAACTGTGTCAACTAAGAAAACACATTCACACTACATTTTCACATAGTGTTGAAAGGTCGTTCAAAGTCTATCTTTCATTAGTTCCTTCTAATATTTAGGGCCCTAGTAGAGTCAGTTCAACCTTAGGATTTCGTTATTTTGTAAGTTTCAGTGATGATTGTTCAAGATATAGTTGGATTTCCTAATGAAAGATCTTTCTGAGTTACTTTCAATATTCAAAAGTTTTTGTGCTGAAATGCAAAATCAATTTGTTCTTTCAATTCGTACTTTTCATAATGATGCCTTAGAATACTAATCGTCAAAGTTTTAATAGTTTGACTCACCAAAGAAATTATTCACTGGGCATCTTGTCCATACACCCCTCGGCATAATGGAATAGCAGAAAGAGATTAGGCATCTGATTGAGACTACTCACGCTCTTCTCATAGAATCCCATGTTCCACTGCATTTTTAGAGCGAACAGTCCTTACATCTTGCTATTTAATTAATAGAATGACCTTATTATCCATTCAAAATCATATTCATCATTCCATAATGTTTCCTCAGTCAAATCTCTACTCTTTCACCCTCATGTCTTTGGGAGAGCACATGTTTTTTTCATGACTTAGTCCCCGAAAAAGATAAATTAGCTCCTCGTGCTCTCACATGTGTCTTTATTGGTTATTCTCGAGTTCAAAAAGGATATCGTTGCTACCCACCTGATCTTTGTCAATACCTTATGTCAGTTGATGTCACATTTTCTGAATCACAACCTTACTATACATCTTCTAATCGTCCTGATATATTTGAGGTCTTATGCATGCCTTAGGTCTTTACCTATATAGACCTTTGAGGAATCTATGATTACTCATACATCTCTGGCTGTAGTGCCACTACTCCTGACATATCATCGTGAGTCCAACAATACGCCTAGTTGATTCATGCCATAAGCCGGACCCTGCTCCTCCTGCGAACTTGCCTACTAGCCAATCGATTACACTTCAAAAAGGTATACGATCCACTCGTAATGCTAAACCCTAGTATACTTTCTTAAGTTATCACCGTCAGTCATCGCCTTATTATGCCTTTGTATCATCTTTGTCCTCTATTAACATCCCTAAGTTTACAGGTGAAGCACTTTCTCGCACAGGATGGAGCCAAACTATGATTGACGAGATTTTCTACTTTACAAACGAATAGTACTTGGTAGCTTGTTCCCCTTCCTGCCGATAAATCTACTTTTGGTTACCAGTGGATTTATACAACCAAAGTTGGTCCAGATGGTCAGGTTGATCGACTTAAGGCTCGCCTTATTGTTAAAGGGTATACTCTGATATTTGGCTGGATTTTTTTTTTTTTGAAGGTAACTAGTATTTCATTCATGTCCGGAACAAAAACATCAAATAACCAACAAAATAGGTGTTAGGGGTAGTGTTACATAGATAAAAACACCAAGAGAGTCCTTTGTCTTCCTAGTATTACAAACTGCCTATAAACTCTACAATATCTTTTGTCTCCCCCATTGGGTCCTGTTTACACCAAAAATAAAGAAGGTAGAGGCAGTTCATTCTAATTATCTGGATAGATTGCTCCTATTTTCAAAATGTTCCCCTCCTTCCATGTAGTCCACCAAATACAAGCTGGGATACTCTGCGACCAATCTTCATCTGCATTCCGTCTGCCAATGCTTTCCAATTTTTCAAAAGCTCCAAAGTTGTTCTCAGCATTGCAAACAAAACAACATGTGCCACAAATTTACAGTTGTCTCACATTGCATGAAAAGATGCTCATTATTTTCAGCCGCCTTTCCACATAGCACACCTTGAGCAATTCTGAAGACCACTTCATTGTAGTCTGTCCTGAGTCAAGCATGCTCTTTTAACTACTAACCACACAAAACAAGAAACTCTTGCAGGACTCTTAATCTTCCAGGTGAATCTCCAGGGCCATGCCCTTGTCAAACAGTTTCTGGTAGACTTTGTCCAGTAACTAGATTTCACATAGAATTGTCCTTTACTGGATATACACCACACTAATCCATCAGGGACATTGACGGCACCTTCAAAAGGAGGTGATTGCCTCTAACAAGGAGTAACTCTGTCAACTTCCCAATCATTTAGTGCCCTCATGAAATTCAGTTCCCATCCCTTAACCACCCATAGTTGATCTACAGTTGCCAACTTTTGTAAGCTTAAGGCATATAGGCCTGGAAAAGGTTCTTTAGGTTACTTTGATCAATCCACCAACCATTCCAGAAGGATGTTTTAACTCCATCTCCCACCTTGATCTTGACACTAGTCCAGCACTCTAGCCATCTATTATCCCTAATGGTCCTCCAAAGATTGCACTCACACGTACTCTTCACTTCGACGTTGTCCAGCTGATCATTAACCCATATATTAGGTCAATGGATCTTCTCCATAGAGCTCTCTCCTCTGTCATAAACCTCCATAGCCATTTTGCAGAAAGCAATTGTTGTAAAGGGACATATTTTTGATCCCCAACCCACCAAGCTTCTTATTGCATATTAGAGTGTCCCATTTCTCTAGGTTCTTGATCTTTTCTATTCCATGGACACTCCCTTCTCAATCCATCTAATTTCTTTTCAACACCTCTAGGGATGGGGAAACATGCCATCATGTAACTTGGTAAAGCATCCAAAACTGAGTTTATCAGAACTAATTCAACACCCCCACCCCCCAAAAAAAAAAAAAAACCCAAAAGAGATAAATATTGTCTTTTCCAGCTTGCTGGCCTTTTGTTGCACCTTTCCACCATATTGTTCCAGATTTCCAGAGCTTTGTTCTTAGCTCCCAACGGCATCCCAAGGTACTTTGTAGGTAATCCCACTTGGTCAGGATAGCCCTTAAATGCCTAACGTGGTCCACCTTTGATTCACAAAACACAAGAGAATCATCAGCATATAGTAGATGACTGGTCTCCATGTTCAGACCTCTCCTCTAGATTGTGTCCCAAAGCCTCTTATGCAGCCACTAGACTTTGCCATCCTAAACATATGATTGAACCCTTCCATTGATAAGACAAACAGAAAGGGAAACATAGAATCACCAACTAAGTCCCCTTCGGGTTGAAAGAAACCAGCCAGACCGTTGATCAAGAGAGAGAATTTAACACTAGAGATGCAGAACTTAATCCATTTGATCCACTTTATGCCAAACCCCATATCTTTCAGTAGATTCAAAAGGAAATTCCAATTGACAAGGTCATGTGTCTTTTCAATATCAAGCTTACACAAATTCACCGAAATCTTCTGTTTCTCTCTTGAGTCAACCAATTCATTGGCTAATAGAGCAGCATCTAGGATCTGCCTCCCTTTCAGGAAGGCCATTTAATGTTCATCAACTAGCTTGTCCATGACGGTCTTCAATCTCTCAGTGATCAATTTAGCAATAATCTTGTACACTGCCCCAATAAGACTTATTGGCCTAAAATCCTTCAGTTCTTCAGCACCATAGCACCATGTTTTTTAGGGATTAGTGCTAAAAAAGTTGCATTGAAAGACTTCTCAAAGAACTCATTTTGATGGAAATTGTAGATAGAGTTCATCATATCACTCTGCAGAATTTCCCAGCAGCTTTTGAAGAAGCCCATTGTAAAACCATCTGGCCCAGGTGCCTTATCAATTGCACACTGGCTAATAGTTTTAAAAACCTCTGTTTCAGTGAACGGTCTTTGTAGCCAATCCTGCTTTTCAACGGATATCTTTAGGCAATCTCTATACTTAAATAAAGGTCTACAAGTCTCAGATTCAAAGTAGAGCTTCTTGTAATAATCAACCAAGGCTGACTTGAGAGTTAGGTTCCAGAATTTCTTCACCCCCTACCACCAATCTATCGATGGTGTTATATCTCTTATCAGTTGTAGTCAGTCTTATGGAAAAATCTAGTATTCTTATCCCCTTGTTGGAGCCACAGAACTCAACTTTTGTCTCCAGCTTGCCTCCTCAATCTTAGCCAAGTCCTCCAGGTCTACCACCACTGTTTCCCTTATTATCATTTCATCCTCAGTCAGCTCTCTAGAATCAAGTAACTACCTAGCTCTGATAGTTCATTTAGCAGGCTCTTCTGTCTGTTGGTATTCTCGCTGAACTTTTCTCTACTCCTCTTTGAGTTTTGTCTTCAGCATCTGCAATTAATGCATAGCTTATAGTCAGGACACCCTACCACTTCAAAACCATTCCACCAGCCTTGGACTAACTCTTGGAAGCCTTCTACTTCCAACCACCAATTTTCAAATTTAAAGTATGACCTCTTGCGTTCCACTAGCAACATTCCAGGGTGATTGGCGTATGATCGGATAGCACTCCAGGAAGAGTCCTGTGTCTTATATTTTTGAATGTTTCTTCCCATTCCACTGCATATAGAAATCTTTCCAGTCTAGCAGCAAGATTACTATCTCTGAACCATGTGAAACTTTCACCTTTTAAGGGTGGATCATGTAGTTCCATTTCATCAGTTCCCTTTGAGAAATCAGACATGATATTCGTGATTCTGTGACATCCCCTTCTCTCAGCCATGAATCTGATAGTGTTGAAATCTCCACAACTAACCCAAGGCCCATACCACATGCTCCTCATTTTCTATCCCAGACTTGACTTCGATCATCGTCTCCCGTCAGCGCAAGATGAATTTGGCTTCGGTGATTCACCATTTGAAAGACGAGAGATGGCTACCATTCACTAAACTAGCATCTGTCCGTCTTTTTCTATCCATGGTCGTTCGCCATTGGCTTTTTCATCAATTGGACATAAAGAAAACCTTTCTGTGCTGATCTTAAGGAGGAAGTCTTTATGAAGCAACCGCCTGGTTTTGTTGCTTAGGGGAGTCTAGTAGCCGGATGTGTCGGTTGCATTGGTCACTCTATGGTCTGAAACAGTCTCCTCGAGCCTGGTTTGGGAAGTTCAGCACAATAACCCAATAGTTTGGCATGACTCGTAGTGGAGCAGATCACTCTGAGTTTTATCAGCATTCTACACCAAATCTATGTATTTATTTAAAGATCGAAGATGGTATAATTAATTTGAAACATCTCTTTCAGCATTTCCAGACTAAATACCTCGGTAGACTGAAGTATTTTTTTAGGTACTGACGTTGCTCAATCCAGCTCAGGTATAGTTATTTCTCAACGCAAGTATGCCTTAGACATTCTTAAGGAGACAGGAATGATGGTATGTAGACCCAATGACACTCCCCTGGATTCAAATGCTAAACTCCTGTCTTGCCAAGACAAGAGGAGCCACTCAATGATACTATAAGGTATAGGCGGCTGATTGGAAATTTGAAATATCGCACCGCAACCAAACCTGACATCTCTTTTCTTGTGAGTGTTGTAAGTTAGTTTATGACTTCCCCCTGTTATAGTCATTGGGGGTGCAAATGCTCGTATAGTGCGATATATAAAGTCACCTCCAGGTAAAGGACTAGTCTTCGAGGACCGAGGCCATGAGCACATAATTGGTTACACAGATGGTGATAATGCAGGATCTCCTTTTGATAGACATTCC
>JBDJHY010000007.1:7102825-7126832 GCA_039654485.1 Withania somnifera
CTCCCAGATGGCCTTCTTTATCGAGCTCTCACTTGCCAGTACATCTTGAGCATCCACTGACTCTGATTTGGAGCTCATAACGCCCATTATAGGAGAATCATTCATTGCTGCTTCACCAAGTTCTGGCTCTTTGATATCTTTCTTTATCACTTGCTTGTGGGGGGACTCTAGCACTTCTTTTCCTTGTTTAGTCGAAGAAGCGTCTCTTTCCAAATTTTCCTGTGAATCCTTAGGGACATCCTCATCATCAGCATTCTTCATTTGCTAGCATGTCAAACAAAAAACAATCAGCAACTGAAAAAAACCTATACTTTTTCTGCGAGGGTATCTAATGTAACATGCCAAAGTGCAAAAAATGACAAAATGAAGAAAAGCTTGCAGAAAATAGCTACTGGAAAAGCATTACAATTCAAAATATAAGTCGCATTTAATCAATCATAAATGGAGAATGTCACTTTGAACTGACTAAACAACTACCAGAAGTCCTAGTAGAATCAACCAAAAGAATGATCTATAATAAAGAGGGTCTCATTTTAAGGCTTGCTTGAGGCTCCCTTAAGCCCTAAAGTTAGGTACACCCAGGTACAAGGCAATGAGCCTACAAGTGCTCTATCTTGAAAATGTGGCACTAAACAATAAATATAGTTGACAACTTGTATGTTAATTATTAAAAGAAAGACTATGAGCCTGTTTGGATAGGATTTAAAAAAGCAGGGGCACTCTAACTTATCACTTTTAGCTTTTTAAAATGCTTTTTTACTTTCCAAACACTTAAAAAGCTAAAAAAGAGATTAAAACCGGATTTTAATCCCATCCAAACGGGCACTATGATTGAAAATTTAATAATTAGGCATAGGAAACTAGATGTTTTGCATAAAAACTAGTCAATATTCCAAAAAATAATTTGCAGCTAATTTAAAAGTTCTAAACAACTTTTTGATTTTGATAGTTTCATTGAAGGCATCTGCAAGATAGCAGTAGATACAAACGAGAGTGTTAGTTCCCATTACAAAACTTAAAAGAATGGACTTAAATGACATGATTATTTACTTCATATGTTTTACTCGGTGTTATCAAAAGCAAAAAAGCAACAAAAAGCTCTAAGGTTTGTTGGGGATTTAAGCGCAAATAACGTGGCTTCAATGAAAAAAGGCACAAAGGTTGAAAAAAATACAAATATATATGTCTAGTCCAAGACTAATAATATGAATGACAAACATGTGAAAAAAGAAACTGAAAAGGAAACGATATAATGAATTATCAATTGTTTAGTGTCGCCTCTTTAGAAGAGTCTCATTGGCACATTAAGCAAGGTAAAGAGCTCAACAATTTCAGCTTTGTTCATGGCTTAAGCATGTTTTAAGCACGTCTTCGACAATATTGATTTTACTTAATTGTGATTTGGATCAGTTCCTCTATTAGAGTGTTATTATTTGTGTTCATAAATATTTTCTTCTTGCATTACATATAAATCTTTGTCCTCTTCTTTATATGTGAATTTCTCATTCAAGCACGTGCCTTAATTGAGTTCTTTTCTTAAAGCCCACTAGATCTTAGTGCTTTTATGTTCTTTTCGCCCTTGAAAGCACAAAACAAACAAGTGTTGTTATGGATCCGTTTGAAGAACGCTTGCTCTAAGGGTGCAATGCAAGTTGAGTGCTTCCTTTCACTCGGCTAACACTTCCATGCACACACAAAGGCATCCACACCTAATTGTCTGTTGATCCTGTTGAAATCAAGAAAATTAATGTAGTTACACATTACAATATGTCTAGGTCAAAACAACGTATAGGTTCATCGAGACTGCATATGATAATATTTGACAATAACCTACGATATTCAATCAGATATCACAAAAGATTCCTTTTTCAAGTTTTAGAATAATTACTTACCTTGGTAATCACAAAGAATAGTTGCTTACCATGTTGTACATGGTTTAAGACTCCTATATAAGAAGATTGCCTCGAAGTTTGCTTACCATTTTGAAAGGTTTAAGACTCTAATATATTCAATATCTAAGTTCTAAAATAATTACTTACTGCGAGTATGGCAACAAAATATTTAAAATCCCTAAAGATCATCTATACTATCTATATATTATCATACAGATTCTGAAATTCCTAAAGATTAGCTACATTATATATTATTATACAAATTCTATAACATTCCCCTCTCAAGCTGGAGCTTGTTAAAAAGGTAAACAACTCGAGTTCCATTCAACGCTTTTGTGAACAAACCAGCTAGTTGCTCTCCTGTCTTCAGCTAGTGGAAATCATGTTTTCTTGAATCTTCTCACAAATAAAATGACAATCAACCTCAATACATGATACATCAAATTTGAGGCAATATCAAGAGCAGTTTGATTATCACACCAGAGTTTTGCTCGTGTATGATACTTCACCCAATTTCAGCTAAAAGATGATATGTCCATATAATCTCACATATAGAATATGACATAGCTCTATACCCAGATTTTGCATTGGATCGAGATATGACACCTTGCTACTCACTCTTCTACCATACTAGGTTCCCTCGAACAAACACAATAGCAAGTAGTAGATCGTCTATTAATATTAGATCCAGCCCAGTCAGCATCTGCAAAACACTCCACTTGAGTATGGTCGTGATTGCTATATAATATACCGAGTCCAGGAGCTCATTTCAAGTAACATAGGATCAGCTCTAAAGCTTCCCAATGTTTGACCATAGGAGCAGACATAAACTGGCTAATAACACTTACCGTAAAAGCAATATCCAGACGAGTCAGAGTGAGGTAGTTTAACTTTCCAACCATCGTTATATATCTTTCTGGATCATCAAAAGGATCACCATCTATCTTTCATAAGATGCACATTCGGAACCATTTGAGCACTGCAGGGTTTAGCTTTCATAAAATCCACCAAATCTCATGTATGATTTTCCTCTAAGGCGTGTATTTCATCAAGCATTGCATCAAACCATCTAGGGTGATTCAAAGCCTCCTTGACAATTTTAGGTACAAGATGGAGTCTAGAGAAGCAATCAAAGGTCTAGACGTAGAGGATAAGTGGTCATAGGAAACAAAATTAGCAATGGAATAAGTGGACTTACAATTACGTATACCTTTGCAAAGAGAAACAGGAAGATCGAGATTTTCTGAAGGATCAGGTGGTGGAACAGAATCTGATGATAACGAGACTGGTGCAAGACATTGTATCATTAGCCTCTTTCCTCCTCAAATAAATTTGAATAATTGGCGCGAAGATAGAGTTGGTGCCAAACACTCAATAGAAGAACTAAGAGAGTGAGGAACAACATCATCCGATCATTTTGTCAAAGCACGAGCAACCTGATAGACTAATGATTCATCTTCCTCCCTCTCACTCACAGAAATAGGAGGTGCATAGAAGAATAGTGTAATCTCCGAAAATACCATATCAATTGATACCAAATATTTGTCAAGTTCAATGAAATAACACTGATATCCCTTCTGAAAACGAGAATAGCAAGGAAAACACACTTTAATGCCTTGGGATCCATCTTGGTAACAGACGGTCGGAAATCTCAAACATAACATTGCACCGAAAATAGTGACTTGTTTGGACAAAGATTACTATAAGGCATATTACCACCCAACACTAACTATGGCATGCGATTAATTAGAAAACAAGTTGTAGACACCGTATCTGCCCAAAACTGCTTAGGAACCTTCATTTGGAATAGAAGTGCCCGAGTTGTTCAAGTAGGTGTCTGTTCTTTCTCTTAGCAAATCCATTTTGAGAGGATGTACCAAAACATGAAGACTAATGAAGAATACCTTGTTGTCACATGTATGTCTCAAATAATTCTATCATGTATGCTTTAGCATTACCACTTCTTAGAATACGTACTGAAACATTGAACTGATTTATTATTTCAACACAGAAAGCAAAAAAGTGAGTAAACATTTCAGAGCAACTCTTCGTAAACTAAATACAAGTCATTCGAGAGAAATCATCCATAAAAGTGAGAAAATACTTAGCCCAGATTTGAAAACAACATGACACGGTCCCCAAACATCAGAATAAACTAACTCAAAAGCTGACTCAACCTTTTTATTAGTCCTTGGACTTAATGAGCTGAGATGATGTTTGCAAATCGACAGGACTCACATTCCAACGAAGGAATATTATGAAACTGACAGAGATTTTTAATAGAGATAGAGAAGGATGTCACAATCGACAATGTGCTTCAAATGGAGACACGATAGTAGAGCATGCAACAAATCGAGGCTCCCATTCATCAAGAATATAGACATCGTCAGCTATATGTCCTTTACCAATAACCTCATTTGTCTTAAAATCGCGAAACAAATAATAATTGGGAAAGAATGAAATCCAACAATTAAGATCTCTTGTAATTTTGCTTACTAAAATAAAATTATAAGCCAACTTTGGTAGGCGGGGTAATAGAAGAAGTTAGTTTAACAATCTCGAATCCAATATTGTTATACGTTGACCCATCAACTACAGTAACTGAACAGGGTGCTATATGTGATATTAAAAACTAGAAAAATTATTAGGATTACCTATAATATGATTTGTGGCACCGGAACCGATCGCCGATTAATTTATGTGATGAGACATGTTTTTCCTGACTCAGCAAAAGTAGTAACTGAAGTAGATTCCATCAGTGATTTCTGAATTATCAACCCTCACAAAACACCGTAGATTAACCAAGGAACCACCAAACAAACTCTCAAATATAAGGGTCTTAACAGGAGACTAGTCAACTCCAACAGGAGTGTTCCAACTTAAAGAGAAAAAAACAGAGAACACCAAATAACACAAAAAAGTTCAAATAGTCGGAACACCCAGCAATTTCAAGAGATGATATGTAGCTAAAATAAGGATAGCCAAAGGATCCGAACACAAATAATCAAACAGCAGAGAAGGAAATTCAAACCAGCAGCAGAGATCAAACAATTTTATGGCTCAAAACGGATTAAACAAAGAAAATTGAACTTGAGTATCACCAAAAGAAAAACTACAGAACCTGCGTCTTTTTCTTCAAAACATGGTTCAAAGATCAGGAAACCACCATAAATCGACTTGAAATCTAAAGGCAACACCAAATCAGTAAGCCGGACCAAGATTGGTCCATGCACGGTCCGAGCTGGACCATCTCTGGTGGTTTCCCCAGTGTGTGGGATCCACTCGCATCTCCTCTGACCACCTAATGGAGGATCAGAGGGAGATGTTTCTCCCTAGGCAGGTGTGTTGAGTAATTTTGCAGTCACACAAATCAGAATAAGGCAGTGGCTAATTCTGAAATACTAGCGGTGAAGTTCACATACCACCGCTTCAAATCTCACATCTCCAATAAGGCTCCGTTACCATATAAACTAATTGGAGAAAAGAACTTGTTTATAACTCAAAGATGATAGTGACATAAATACATGGAGAGACAAGCTAATTTGTCAACTAAATATTTATAATCCCATTATCCAGATTCTGTAATCCCTAAAGACCAACTATATTATCTATACATTATTATCCATATTTGATAACACTTCAAATATAAATTGGCTGCTATCATATGGACCAAAATGTTAGACTGGCAAGGTGTGCATTAGACAGGCAATAGACTGGTGTGCAGGATTGGAAAGGATTGAGGCTCATATGAAAGGGATGAATGCAGCAACTGAAGTTTCTAGATTGACCCTTGCTAGCTGTGTTTACCATGCATGGCAAGAAAGGAACTACTGTCTTTAAGAAGAAGCGAAGGAGATCTGAGGTAAAAACAAGAATGGTTATCCAGGAGGCCTTTAGCAAAGGAGAAATGAAGCCAAAGTTGGTTTTTGTTTTTGGCTTAGCATTTTTACATAGCAAATTCAAGGAATGACCAAATTGGGATGAAGAATTAGATGGTTTGAACGGGAAACTCATTATTCTTATTATAATAAGAAATTTACTCCTTAATTTGGTGCACCTTTTTAATTAAAACTGCATTCCAATTGCACTTTGCGCTCAAAGCACTACAAGATCCGGCAAGGCACCTTTTTTATGCTTTTCGATGATCATTGAATGATTATTTGCTGCTCTAAGGTTTCGGTTACTGCCCCCCCCCAAACCAAATCCTCTATCTCGTCTCTTTCTCTTTGCATTGCGCGCAGCTCATTTCTATGATTGATACGTTGCAAAAGAGAAGGCAATTTTAACCAGCTGGTGCCTCGTGATAAAAACCATGATATGACAATATATATAACCACCTAAGATTTGCTGTGATTGCTTTAGACATGTGGCGCTCTTTCTTCTACTTTTTGCTATGTCTATTGGGTTATGATAGCGGTTATTAGATCTCAACCTAGTAAGGTGGAAGATCCAGCATGTTAGAAGAGAGACTGAAAAAGCTAACTTTTGGCTGTTCTGGATAGGAACAGGAGCATTTGAGGGAGTTGAGAATTATATACATAAAACATAGTTCTATTTGTCCTATTTTCTTTTGATTAGTTGTTAGCATTCCTTGGTCTCCCCGTGGTTTATGGTAATAGTGATTTGCTGTTTCTCGTTCCAGCAATGTTAAGAACCCATGTCCTAGTTTCTAGGGGTAATTATGTTTTCAGTGTTGTATTTAAACCCTGTTTGAAATCCAAGCAGAAAATAATTCCAATTTTTGAGTACTTTAACTCAAGAGATTGCAGGTTCTCCTTTAATAAACCAACACTAGATCCATATTAGGGACCGTAAGAACTTGGTATAGTTATGGGAGACCAAATCCAACAACAACTGGCGTAGTTGGTGAACGCCAATTCAGCCAGACAAGAAGCCATAAATGTTTGCTTGGATGCACTCACAAAGGATTTAGCAAATTCGAAGCCTGAATCAACTCAAAATACCAGTCATAAACAAGGTTGAACGGGTAAAGCTACAGCGGCTTGAGATCGGATCAGGATCGGTAACGGGGAGAAGTTCCATCATTCTTTGATAGACAAAGTTGGATTTTTTACAGTTTAATGGCTAAGAGGGCCCCTTGGGATAGCTGAACAGGTGCAATCATTTCTTTTGACACCAACAAACACCAAAAGAAGAAAAATTGAACTTGCTTCTGTTCATTTGGAAGGAATTGCACAGCTATGGCTTCTTCAACTAGATGCAACCTTCGCTTTGGACCCACAAATTAGAAGTCAAAACTAGGGAGAATTGGTTAACTAATGCCAAATTGGATCTGTAGAAGACAACAACAATATACCTAGGATATTCCCACACGCCGTGGGGTCTTGGGAGGATAGAATGTACGCAGTCCATACCACTACCTAGGGGTCATGTAGAGAGGTTGTTTACGAAAGACCCTCGGCTCAAGACAGTATAATATTAAATATATAAAATAAAATAGACAATATAAAATATTAAAAATCGCATAATCTACTGACATGGCATAATTTGAGAAAAAAAATAACATAACAACAAAAGCAAGGCTATCAACAAATATTAGTTAACTCATACTACATGAAGCAACAAACCTACCCAAAATTCTTGGAGCCAGACTCTACACCTATGGTATTATGACTCCTAAGCCCCTACGAAAGCAAACCTACCACCCAACAAAACAAACCCCAAACCTACTAATCTAATACTCGTCCTCCATGTCTTTCTATCTAGGGTCATGTCCTCTGTAAGCTGTAGCTTCTTCGATTCCTGTAATATCACCTCTCTCTAATATTTTTTCGGTCTACCTCTCTCTCTCTTAAACCCATCCCTCGCCAACCTCACACACCTCCGTACAGGGGTATTTATATCTCTCCTAAGCACATGCCTGAATCATCTCAATCTTACCTCCCACATCTTATCTTCCACTGTACTCACCTCTATCATGCCTCTAATACCTCATTCTGGATTCTATCACACTTAGTAAACTCACGCATCCATCTCAACATCTTCATCTCTATCACCTTTAACTTCTGAATGTGAGTATTTTTAACTGGCCAACACTCCGCCATATACGACATAGCTGGTCTAACTGTTACTTTGTATAATTTACCTTTCAGTTTAAGGGGCACTTTCTTATCAAACAAAACCCCAAATGCGAGCCTCAATTTCATCAACGTCGCACTAATACGGTGGGAAACATCCTTATTAATATCTCCATTACCCTGAATCATAGACCCCAGATACTTGAAACTATCTTTCTTACAGATAGCCTGAATATCCAACTTCACTATCACGTCCTTCTCCTGCTCCACGTCACAGAACTTGCACTCCAAATACTCTGTCTTGGACCTGCTCAAATTAGATCAATAGAAGGTTACCAAGAAAAAATTAGCAATTGGTTTCGCTGGTTGGTACTACAAGCGTAGAAAATTGAACTTCACATTAGTGATCTTGCTAATTACATAGCAATTGAGATATAGTTGCATAGTCCTGATTTGGTTGTGGTGATGAGTATTTACTGGCTTTATGAACGCAATACACAAGAAACAACCTTTTGTTCAAATTGTTAGATGCATGTAGATCAGAGAAATTTTGCATCGCAACAACACGACATATTTGTGAAGAAATTGACGAGATCTGAAATGGAGGAAAAATGACTTAAGAGACTTTGTTTCAATGGCGATAAACCGTTCACCTTAGGTCATCATGCAAGAAATTTTGGGATTGACTCTATAAATGATGAGGAAGAATTTGTCGAACAAAAAAGGAGAAATGCTAATACTTTCCACAGTTAATGCTTAAGGACATGCTCGATCCGGAAAAGGAGAATAATGTTAGAACTCCATGGTCTCCCAATGGTTTATAGTAGTAGTTATCTGCAATAGTTATTTCCTCGTAGCACTTCCTCTGTCCCCGTTTATAAGACAACACTTTCCCCCTTTTAGTCGGTCCTAAAGAGAATGACACATTTATTTATTTGGCACATATCTAATGATACTATCAATATTTTACCCATTTTGGGTCCTATTTATTTGGCAAAACGTCTATAAAGGTATACTCTTTTATTTAAAAGTATTTTATTTTAAAGGTAGTTTTGGAAAATTGCAAAGTCTTCTCATATTTCTTAAACTCTGTCCCAATCAAACTATATTACATAATTGGGATGAAGAAGTAGTTATTTGCAGCTTCTCATTCCAGCAAAGCAGTGTTATCAAAAGCAAAAAGCGCAAAAAAGCTCTAAGGTCCGCTGGGGCTAAAGCATAAAGCACAAATAAAAGTGCGGACTTCAATGAAACTGGCGCAAAAGGAGCATAAATACAAATATTATATTTAGTCCAATACTAATAGTTATAAGCTTGAATGACAAATATATGAACAAAGAAATTAAGAAAAAATTACGATAAAGTGAAATATCAATTGTTTAGTGTCGCCACTTTAAAAGAGACTCATTGACAAGGAAAAATATGCCATAGAAACTTGATGGCAATCGTGAAGTGCACATAAAGCGAGGCGAAGCGCTCAACACGTTTTGAGCTTCATTTAGGGCTTAAGCATGCTTCAAGCATACCTTTGATAACACTACAGCAATGTTAGGAAACCATGTCTTTGTTTCTAGGGGTAGTTATGTTATCAATATTGTATTAAAACTCAGAGTTTAATTCATGAAATCTAAGTAGAAAATTATTTCAGTTTTTGAGTACTTTAACTCGAGAGATTGCAGATTCTCGCTTAATGAACCAACACCAAAGGTCCTAGGAAGAAACATCTATTAGCATCCCTAACTAGACCGGTATCTGACAAATCCCGGAGTTAAGGGAGAACAACTCAACAACTTGCACAATTGGTAATCTTATTACAAGAAGAAAATCCAACCAATGCAACCAGACAAGAAGTCATAAATGCTCGCATGAATGCACTCACAGAGGATTTAGCGAACTCGAAGGCCGATTCTGAATCAATTGAAAATACCGGCCATATTTGAGGTTGGAAGAGTAAAGTTGCAGTTGCAAGAGGATCAGGATGAGAAACGGGAGGAAGTTCCATCATTCCTAAATATACAAAGTTGGATTTTCAACGATTTAATAGCCAAGGGGACCCCTTAGGATGGTTGTACAGGTTTGAGCATTTCTTTCAACACTAGCAAACACAAAAAGAAGAAAAAATTAGACATGCTTCTTGTTATATGCATGTAGAAAAAGACATTCACCTCAACAACACTCAAAATTTGTGAAAAAATTGACCATATCTTAAATGAAAATGCACAAAAGACGACTTAAGGGACTTTTCTCAACTATGACGAATCCTTCACCCAAGATCATCAGTGAAAGAAATTATTTTGGATTGAATCTATAGTCGATACGGAAGAATTTGCTGAAGAAAAGCGGAGTACACTAGTATGTTTCACACTTATTGCTTGAGGACAAGAGTGATTTGAAGGAGAAGAGTAATTTTAGCATTCCTTGGTCTCTCAATGGTTTACAGTAGCAGTTATTTGCAGTATTTACTAGTAGTTTCTTATTCCAGTAATGTTAGCAAACTATGTCCTAATTACAAGGGTTAGTTATGTTATCAGTATTGTCTTTAAACTCTGTTTATCCCATGAAATCTAAATAGAAAATATTTCCAGTTTTTAATTAATTTAACTCAAGAGATTGCAGTTATCTCTTAATGGACGAACCCCACATATCCTAGAAAGAAAACATTAGATTTCACCTAGCACTGTCCCATAACTAGATCAATATAAGGGGATCGTAACATCAATTAGGGCCCACACGAGTACTCCCCAACGTATTGATTCATGGCACTACTATGTAATCAAAATTTTATAAAGTAAGGAATACACCATAAGATCAAGAAGGCAAACACTGCTATGAAAGTAATAGACATCTACTAATTAGTAATGTTGCTCTAGACAACTTAAAGTATGTAAAATGCGATAATTCAACAATTCTTTCAACACATTATGAAATACATAAATAGCAAGATGGTGCTGAAACAAAATAAACTAAATGTGAAATTAGACAACTTTGAGTACATAAAATATGAAAATCAATAATTGTTTCATACATTACAAAACAAAATAAATAGAAAGACGATGCGGAAACAGAATACACAAGTGTACCATTATAATCTAAGAGACCAAGAAGATTACCTTCTCCAGGAATTGCTTAATGAATCTTTTATACACATCAAGAGCATACTTTTCAAGCTCCAAGTCTTCTTCTATCAGTCTACGCACCCTCTCCATGGTGAAGGAACTGCACCGCAAATTCGACGCCACTCAACAATACATTAGATCTATAAAACATTTGATAAAATAAAGCATCCATAATAAAGGCATTTATTGTATGTTCTTGTTTCAACACACTTCCACTGTACCATTCAACAAGACTTTAAATGTCAAAGGCTCAAAGACCTCTAGAACATGGAAAAAAGGTTGTCCATACCCCTTAGAAAGAAAAAATATCCCTTCGAGTAGAAGATCATGCATGTACAAGCATTTGTTGTTACTAGCCCTGAATTATCCTAACATAATCAGCTTTACAGCCCCCCCCCCCAAAAAAAAATAGATAGATTACAAGATTACAGTCGAGATGTTGAAGGAATATAACTGGTCACTCTCTCTTTTCACAAGTAACACTTGGTCATAAAGATATTCTTCAATTCCTTTTCCAAGTATTGATCAGATTGCTCATGTATTTCAGTTTGACACCAGAGACAAATTATATGAAACGATTGTTGTTAATTCAATATGTGTCTTGTAGCACCAAAAGGCATGGTTTTTTGGTTAATAAAGTGGGTTGAGAACCATGAGGTCTCAAGTTTAGATCTCAATTGAGGCAAAAACACTAGATGATTTCTTATAATATGTCCAAGCATTGGTAAATGGCGTTACCCAGTATCAGTGCTAGTGGAAGGTTGCAGGTACTCCTTGTAGTTAGTAGAGTTGTG
This sequence comes from Withania somnifera, assembly GCA_039654485.1. NCBI lineage: Eukaryota > Viridiplantae > Streptophyta > Magnoliopsida > Solanales > Solanaceae > Withania > Withania somnifera. Next base: position 7,114,666 of record JBDJHY010000007.1, read on the forward strand.
CGTAAGTGGTCTGAATATCATAGTTATCATAAAAGATACAGTAAATCTCTTACATCCTCAAACTTGTTTTGAATTAAAAAAAAGGAAAAAAAAATATTTGCTATCAGTTACACTTTGGGTCCATTCTTACCCTTGTTGTTAGCAAATCATCTCACATTTTTCCTTGCCTTGAGAAAAAGAATCAAATTTACCCCTCAACTTTTAACTATGAGTTAAAGTTACCCTCAAGTTAGAGCTTCGTTAAGGTTCAAGGGCAAAAACAAGAGCATCAGGGGTAATACTAAACCAAAAGTTTAACGTAATGCAATATTGATCAATTTCAGATAGCATTACGGCAGATTTAGACCACATAGCTAAGAACCAATCTAAAGATAAATCACCCAAAAAAATCTATTTTAACACTATAGCTATGTTAACCTATCGTAGTAATACAAAGACAACAATACTATGACAAAGTAAACTCAAAGCCTTCAAAATTAGTTTTACATTCATCTCATATATCAATTCCAACACCATCACCCAACCCGAAGTTTGATGGCAAGAAAATTATGCACATCTACATATCATATGACAATTCTAGCTATGTACTGAAAAGGGTAACAGATGGGTTTGACACATAAACAGGCATAAGATGTGTGCCTGCCTTCGGCACTTTCATTGGATCACACAGATACTTCCAACTACCAACTATGAAGGGACAAGATGTATAGAATAAACTTATACCAAAAACATGCATATAATATCATATATTTGGAAAACAAAGAATGTACCAATGCTAATATAAAACAAATGCAGACCAAAATAACTTGAGATTATCTCCTACTCATCTCCCAGAGGAAAAATGTTTTCCCTGCAGCAACACTCAGAAAACTTCTTTTCCCCTTTTACTGTTCGGGCAATAAGAAGATTTCTCTACACCAAGGGGGTGGGCTAGTGGACAATGAAGTGGGTTAAAAGAAACATGAGGTCTAAGGTCTCAGGTTCAAACCTTTGGCACGATTAGCAGAGAGAACACCAATAAATTCCCAATTGACCCAACAACAAGAACAACAAATTCCCAATTGATCCATGATGATTTTTCAGTTCCAATCGTCTTACACTCACCCATATCCCTAAAACAACCACTTCAACTTAAAAAAAGAAAAATCAAAGTAGCCTCATGCAATAAATCTATGGAAAACTAGAAAAGTAGCAGAAAAAATCAGGAAGAGCATACTCGGCATTTTCTTTGAAATGTTGAAGACGAGAAAGCACAGCTGCCTCAATCTTGACTTCCATCCCTTGCTTCTCTTCATTCACCTCCTTCGCCATCTTCTTACTACCACTATTCCCTCCAAACACCAACTCACACACACTCCCAAGTCTCGAAGATTACACTAATCTTAACAACAGGGAGTGTTAGGGCTTAACAAAAACCTCACAAGGAGTGTCTCTTTTCCCCCGTTTTCTTCTTTTTTATTTGGAGTGTCTCCCTCCTTTTCCGCTTTGTCCTTTCTCGTTTTTTACTAGTAATAAAGATTTTTTTCCTAAAATGATCTTTTAAATTGAACTTCTTTTAGTGTTCGACATACATAAAAAAGAGAGCATAATTTCGGATATTTCCCAAATTTCACCTTCATAAGATCAGTATTCTTTGTAGGCGTTTGGCCATGAAGATCAACTTGTTTTTACTTTTCTAATTTAATTTGAAATTATATTTAAAAATTTTATGCCAAATAATATTTTTGAATAAAGTAAAAAAAATTCATGGTCAAACAGTGGCTTAGTTATTTAGAATATACTTAAATGTTCATTTTTAACATACTTATTTTATTAATACTAGTTTAGTGTATGTGTTTTGCACATATATTCATATTAGAGTATACAATTTTAAGAAAATTGATCAATACTTTGATTAGAGACTTTAACTAAAAGAGAAAATTGAAGTATTTTTTATCTAAAATAAAATTTATTTACTGTAAGATTAAGAAGTATTATTTGACATACTCTTTAAATGTCTAAATTTTTCAACAAGTATTATATGTTAGTTTATTATCTTATTTGTTAACATGAGCAGTTGTAACTGACTGTAGGTGTTTATCTAGTTATATGCAATAATGGTCTAACTAGTGTCAAAGAAAAAAAAGAAAAAACAATTATTAACTATCAAAAGATCAATTCTTCCAAATCATGTCGTCGTTAATTAGAAGCTGGAAATAGGGAACTCCTTTTTGGAATTGCCTTTGATTGTTAGCCCAATGAAGATGGCATGAATAGTTGTTGAACATAAACTAAACATTATATACTTATATTCTTGATAAAAATAACTTTGTTGATTGAGTGCTAGCAACGAAGCAAACATAAAATGTTAAGCATTGTGAACCTAATAAACTCTTACACATTGAGGTATATGGTTACGGAACTATACCCCTGGTTATTTTTTTATTTTTTTGTCTCATTTTGTAAGATTATTAACATTTACGGCTGAAAGCATAACTTTCAAGAAATCCTAATAGATATTAGAGTTTGAAAATAGCTATTGGACTCGTCGTGTAGAGTATTTATCTAAATCCAGTAAAGCTTTGATTTCTGCATCTAGAAAACATCTTCTTGAAAATAAGTGATTTTCTTAGTTATTTTCTAATGGTTAGTAAGTAAGAAGAAAATACTATCCCAATAACATTTAGGTATATACTTTGGAAAAAAAATGCTAGTGATACCAGACCCGATTACCGATCCACACGGGATATAACTTTTGACCACGTCCCGAGATTTAAGTCTTAATCTTGACACCCAACTATCACTTTAGATCTCAACCCCGATTTAAGAATCAACCCAAAATCCCGATCCGATACTTGGGAATCGAGATTTGGCCTTGACCTAGGACCCTATTACCACTCCAGACCCTTGCCCCGATTTAATAATCAACTCTCAATCTCAATCCGAGACTTGGGAATCAGCACATGACCTCGACCCATGACCCTACTTTTGATCCCCAATTGGATATCGACTTGTGATCTAACTATCTATACCAGCCTCGCTTCCCCGTTCCTATTACGGAACTCAACTTTGACTCCCAAAATAAGACATGAGATTGACTCGAGATCTGACCTCGATTCGAGACACAACCTTGACACTCGACTCGGATGTGACTTTCTATTCGAGATTTAACCCCTATTTTTTACTCAGGTTTTGTACCCCGACCCTGACTCCCAACTAACTTAGTATTCAAAATTCGATCCCTGACTTAACACCTGACCTTGACTCTTAACTCGATAGTTGACTCTTAAATTGAGACCCAATCTTATCCTCAATTTTTATTTGGTACTTGACTGTTGACTTTACTTGTCACTCAACACCAACTTTTGTCTCGAGACCTAAGATCCAACCCCAATTTTTAACTCAAAATACGACCTCTAACCCCGATTCTTCATTCGAGACTCAAACTTGACTCTATACTTGAGACATGACCCTGACTCTCAATCAGAAATTCAACCCTAACACCTCATCCCAAGATCCGACTCTAATTTTTTACCCCAACGTGAGATCTGCCTCTTGTCCCAGAATCCAACTCCGACTCTCAACTTGGGAACCGACCATGACTCTCGACTTGGGATCTAACTTCCGACCTCGATTCTTGATATGATACTCGAACTTGACTCTCGACTTAGGACCTGACATTAACTTGAGATCCGACTGTTAACCCCAACTCTCGATTTGGGACCCGATCCCAACTCTCGATTCGGGACCCGACCCCAAGACTCGAACTCGACTTAGAATTAGATGAATGCAAAAATAATTTAAATCAAAAATCAAAATAAGAAAAAAAGTTAGTTTGTTAATATTTTACTAACACAAGAAATCCTCATACAAACCTAAAGAACAACAATATTTAAAATATTCCTAATGTGAATTAAAAGGGATTGAAAACTCTATTAAGAAAGTTGAAAGTAATCTTTTTATTAGAAAATACCAATCCAAAAATGTGATTCCTACCTAAATTGAAAGTGGAATATTACTTCTCTGTATAGATATGAAAAGTAGTTTTTATATTTGGTGCTACATATAATTAGAATTTCTTCAATAATTGAATATAAAAGTCGTAATAAATAAAATTCCAGCTAATTTTTAAGTCCTGAATTTAAAAGAGCCTTTTAATGAATAGTAGATTTCTTTTAAATATGTCATTTTACATAAATCAAACAAGAAAAATATGATTTATATTAAAAGGCCAAAATTTCTCTACTATTAATATAAAAGGAGGACACTACTACATGTCAAGTCCATGCATATGGTTCCTACATATTAGGTTAGTTATGAATTATTCATTATATAGTTTAATACATTATTCAATTAAGATTTCACAGCCAAGATTTTTCTTGAGTTCTAATTTTATTGAAAATTTTAAAAATAATAAATGACGATTTTGTCTATTGTATATTCTTTTAATAAAGGGTAAAAAATTTAATTAATATGTTTAATGATCTTTCTACTTTTAATATTTACTTTGCACGTGGGTCTTTCGTTAATCAATAAATTTATATATAAGAACAAAAAAATTATTAAAAAGCAGCAATTGATACTAAAGTAAATGATTTGTCTACTTAACTAATGTATTTTGATTCTATGACTTATTTATTATTATTAAAAATAACAAATATATTGAAATTAATAAACAAAAAAATGTTTTAATGTTTAATAATAATATAATAATAATAATAAGTCTGAATTTGCTAAGATTTTAAAGTAAACACTTTAGGCTTTGAAATAATAAATATATACGATAATTCTAGAGATAATTTATAAGATAATACTTTAATAAAAATATTTTTCTCTTATCATATATTTTAGAATTTCTTATTATTAATTCTCTTAATATTTCCTACCATATATTTGAGTCATACCAAATTCTTTAGAATCCTTAAATTTTAAAATAAATTTCTCTTACCATATACTTTAAAATTATTTAATTTTAAATATAATAAAAAATTAAATAATAATTGAGAAAAAAAACTAAAAAACCGTTATTCGAAATTGTGAAGCATTGAACTATATAATCGTAATTCATAAGCAAGTTGTGAAATTAAAAAAGCAATTTTTAATAATTAATTTGAAGGAGATTCATCTTCATCCGATTCAATCTTAATTACTTTAGAATTGCAAAAAAATAATAGAGAAAAGTTAATTTATTTCCTACATACATGGAATGACCTGAAGTTGGAACTCTTCTTGTTGGGATGAGATTTGTGTTTTATATAGTCGAATAAAAAAAACCAAATATTAGAAAGTTTATTTCAATAAAATTTCCAAAGGAAGAAATTGCATTTGATGAGAAAATAATTGACAGAGGTATTCTTTTCGTGTTATTGAAATTCTTTAATAGATATATAATTTTCTTAACCGTAGTGGGATTTTAGTTCTTTTATTTACACATCATGGTTAGGAATAGATGTTTTTTTAAAATAGTTATGTTAGAGGTTTAGTGAATTAAATTTTGTAAAATTAGGGAATGAAGTGTAGTAATGTACTTTTCTAACCAAGTGGATAATAGTAGCCGATCCTGTTTAGACATCAAAATCTAAAGATTTAGTATTTACCTAAAGCTCTATTTCTTCAAATTAATTAGATTCAGGTAGTAGTAGTTGTTTTTAATTTATTTTTATTATTCTAATTTTTTGTATTAAAAGGATGTACAAGTAAAATCAATATTTAAGGGATACATAGATACGTCACTATTGGTTAGTAGTAGTTCTATATCAAAACTAATTTTATGAGTTACCCTAGTCCTATGGATTTGCTCAACTTATAAAAACCCAAAAACTATGCCTTAAAACCACGAACATAAAAATTTCAGATCAAAGATCTTTAATAGGTATCTTTTTGACTTAGAAGATTTCCATTCTATAGTCACCATTCAACGAACTATATCAAAACCACAAATCATGATATACAATAAAATCTTAAAGTCTAAAAAACTCCCAAAATTTGATTTTTCTGTTAGGCAAAAAACGTGCTTGTTTTGTTTAATTTCTTGACCAGAAATTCTCAATTGAAAGAGAAAATATGATAAATTAAAAGGAGAAAATCTATTGTTAATTGTGCATAATTCATATATAATTTTTAAAACTATCAATTAAAAGAATCACAATAGTCTCTTGTTCACTTCGTCTTCTTTTTCAATAGACTCTTATTTGTCAAGTTCTTAATGTACCCTTAAAATACGATTCAACTCTAAGTATACTTATGTTGTTAGGATTAACGAAACGACGATAGCGACCCAAAAGTCATTATTGTCTTATTGGTATGAAAAGCCCGAGAACCAACTTCACGTCTACAAAATTAAAGCTAAAAATATTAAATAACCAAAAAGGTTTCCAGGTTACCATTGCAGCAGTACCGTCATAGAGAAAATATTGCCCCAGCGGTAATGACTTGGAGACAGATTCCAGTAAGCTCAATTCTACTCAATTTTAAACCTTATTTTGAATTAAAAATAAGCATTTCATGCATCTAAAAGCCTAGGGGTCATAACCCTCCTCATTTCTAGTCTCTTTCAACTAATGGGGAGGATTTCTCCATGCAAATTTGCCATGAAAATTCTATCATTAATCCCATAATTGACCCTAGACTGCAAAGTAGGAGCTAATACTTGGGGAATTTCAGCAAGCTCTACACCCAGGTAGGCTAGGTTTAATGAGTAGTAGATTGCGTTAATTTATATTTTTATAATGTAAAATTGATGGGAGATTTCATGTGTAGGCCTTCGAACAAGAAGTTAAGGATGGATAAAATCAATGATATCATGTTTATAATCTACCTTAGTTGAAGAATTTTATCCCCTGCTTATAACTGATATTTGTGAATGTAATGTGGTTCTCCGAATGAGGTAGATAATAAGTGTAATTGCATGACTAAGATCTTTTGTGTAATACTAGAGTGATCCTAGCCGAATAACGAAAAAATGTGTGTGTTATATATGGTTGTATAATAAAAGCTTAGCAATATGACTAATATGTCTAGTGACGAATGGTTAACCCATGATTTGTTTATGGTAGTGAAAAAAAGATAGTGAAGGATGATAGGTTTAATTAGGCTAGAAGTGATAATATAATACCAAAATTCAAAACATAGCAGTTCATGGCGAAATACCCATAATAAATGAGTTAGTAATGAGTAAGATGATGTCTTAGAGTGGCTTGCATATTAGATGTTACGACATTGTTGATATGGTGCTAGCTCTATTTATTCGGCTGTTTGGCATGTTTCTTGTTGTGCCCACGAGAGATGTGGTGTTTGTATTGTTGTGGTTGTGCCTGAAAAGGCTTGTATCAAAATAATGTGGTAATTGATAATGTCTTTGGTCTAACAATTAATCGTAGTAATCATTGAACTAATGGCTACAAGCGCCCAAAAACAATACTAAATAATGATCCCCATCCGAAATCATTTTATAAAATCTAAGTGCCTTGAATTAAGAAGTCTAGTGAATCCATTAACAAAGGTCGAGAATGATAGGCGTAGACTATTTAACAAATGTAAAAGTGGAAAGACATAATCTTAGCTATATGCCTATTTATTGGCTACATGCCGTTATTTGGCTATGCGCCCGATTGATTAGCTATATGGGTAATGTTAATAAGACCTTCAGTCTTTTGTTGTAAGATGAGGATAGTAAAAAGAGAAAATGAGTAATGATTCGATAAGTAATCTTTAGGAACGGTCCAGGAAATCTAATGAACAAACTGGTCCTTCCTAAAGAATCCCCATAATAGTGTTAATGAGAGTTGAGTTCTTTGATTTATCCATCCGGCTATATATTGTTGATACCTTTCTACTTGGTAGTATTGTTGAGGTTTATTGTGTGATAATTACCTGGAAGGGTGATATTCGGTGCTACTTGTTACATGTTGTTTCACTTGACTAATGTGTTCCTATATTTGACTTGTATGGTTAATTGGGTTTACATTCTTTAATGTTATAGAGTAGTGGTTGGCTATAAGCCCAATAATTAGCATAAGTTGCATGAGATTACCAGGTTGGTCTTAAAGAACCGGGTAAGTAAAAATAATGCGAGTAAAAAGGTGTTTTGATAGTTTAGCATGTATAAAATATGAATAACGGGCATATAATGTTGACTTAGTTATGTATGTGTACAAGACTATAGAATAATGAGGGTGGAATAGCTATAGGAGTTTACTTGCTTAACGATGCAATGAATAAGGTTAGTACATGATTTGAGTAGCGTAGTAGAAGTGTAGGCGCGAATTATTGTTACCATAGTGAAGTAGAGTGTAGTGGTGATTACCATAACGAAGTTGACTTGTAAACTATTTGGGATATCATGACTTTTACACTTGATTTTATGCTTATGATTATATGGATTAACGCTGGTCGGCCGGCGATGCCTACTAGTACGTGTATTTGTACTGACCCTACTCTCCTACACCTTATTTTGGGGGTGTAGTCTGGAGTTTTATTTTATATGTATTGTCATTTGTATAATATTCTCATGTACTCTATTTAGGATGTTTTGTACATGCTCAACTAGGTTTTGGGTAGTGTAAAACAGATATACTTATATATTGAAATCGTATTATCAATAATCAGATGAGTTAAAAGTCTTTACAGTTGTATTTCTTCTGCATAAATTAAGATAATTGTGTTATAGGATAAGGGATTTCCTAACTAATTAATTTAGGATAGGTGTTTGCATGGTCCGTTAATTTAGGCTATGAAAGTTGGTATTAAAGCATAGGTTCGCCAGTTCTACAAGTATAAAAGTATTATGGAATAGACTCCCATGGATTAGCGTGAAGACATCCATGTTAAATCTACGTGAGGTTATGAAGCATGTATATTGGTATCTTTTCTTCCTTCCTATCGTGATGTCCCTACCGTTTTAGTACCTGGTTGAGTCCTATTGGTATCTAGTCAATTCTAATTTGGTATCTCTGTCGTACTCAACTAGAACGTAAACAAGTTAAATTGGTATCTTAGCGAGTGTGAATTGGAACTTAGGAGATTCCAATTGGTATCTTGAGTTGGACTTGGTATTGAAGCACACACCTAGATAATTAGGAGATTTTAATGGAGATGATGTTCGGTGATGTGACACTTAATTAATGTTAGAGTGACTTATATTGTACCGTATCGAATTATTGATTTCGTGTTGTGATTAATATATGTTGCAACATATTGAACTACCGACTCCATGTTGTGTATTAAGTTTTGAGACATGTTGAAATAATTCAGAAATTGTTAAACATGTATGTGGTGATATGTGGTTAAAAGTTGTTAAAATCTCTATTTGCTGATAGGAATTGGTGATAACGTGAGTTGATTAACGATTGTTTCATGATAATTTTCTTGATAATCGCATAAATCAGATATATAATGTTGGGGCTAGTGAATTCAGCTTTTAGATATGAAAACTTGATAAAAGAAATTGAGAAATTGCGGTCCAGCATTCATTTTGGACACGGTCCATAAAATTTTGCTTCCCTTATTAAAAATTCCACCATAATGGTACTAATTGCTGCAGGCAATAAGGCAAAATGCCTCCCATATTTTCCCTGTTTGGGAACTCTCAAAATTTGGGTTTCATGGACCCATGTACCAGTGAAAAACCAACTCCGACATAAATAAACATGTCTACAATGTAAATATCAAATCCAAGTAACACCGCAACACTAAAAACACGACACAAGTCCTACCATGCAAAACCCAAAACAAAAAAAATCATCTAACAAATCCAAGATGTCTACCAAGAACATGATTAAACTAAGGGGGAAAGGGAATCGAGAGGCTCATATCTCTAGATAGAGGCCCTCGTACCGCTAGTATCCAATAGCTCCTCCTTATCCATGCCACTGAGGAAGGAGAACTCTTGAGCATCCACACGTCATCTCTGACACCTTCTTCTTGCCCGCGACCTTGAGCGGGGTCTTCAGACCCTTCCATGTATGAACTAGGAGCTTGTCCCTTGAGCACCTCTTCTTTTTCTCCTTATCTAGGGTTCCTCTCTCAACTGCATATGTACTACGGTAAGCTGAGAACATGACTCTTGTAGCCCTGCAAAACTAGTCTCAATAGACCGAGTCCTCATTAAATATTTCTTCATTATCCTTATACCCTTCTCCACCTGAGCCAACCCTCAGTATGCCTATACAGGATCAGTAGAAGTCCTTTCCTACTTCGAGACCTGCTAGCTTGTCCCTCTAAGGTTACCCTTCTCTTCGGGGCCACCTTCCTCCCCTGACCATCCTTTACAGCAAAAGGGGTCAAACTCATTGTCATAGTGCTCCCTTGCATCCGATGGCTCTATCAGAACATCCACCCTTTTGCATAATTCAGAAATAAGGGGGGGGGGGAGGAACATGCTCTTAGCAATCGAGGCGAATTTATCCCACTCATTGTGAATCACCCTTACCCACATGTATGTTATTCTGTGGATAGGAAGGGTAATCTCCACTATTCTCTCCCAAGTCATATCGGTTAAGTTAGTAGAAGGGCTTATCCTCCTACTAACCAAGTGATTCCACATATGAGCCAAGGCAATAAATCATCGTTCTTGCATGGGGAATTCCTCTTGTCCCATACAGTAATAAGAATCTTCTCCTCTAGAATAAGCTCCCTCACCATCCACTTCCTATCTTCCTCATCCATTTGGCATTACATTAGACATGAGACACATTTGGTACTCTTAGTACCTTGAATATCCTCTCTGCCTACACCGACACACTCACCCCTTGCACCACCACCTATGGGTCTTGAGTATTCAGATTTACCTTGATAACCTAGGCATAAAACTCGGTTACCCAGTTTCTGTTGAAATTAGAGTAGGCTCGATTAAACTCATCCGACCAAACTCTACCAAGAGATTGTAAAACTCGGGGCACTCTCTTGTACCCCATCTATTTAGAGTCCTTTATCCCGAGAAAAACCCTTTGTACTCTAGTTCTTGATAATGAGCTGCATAGTACGGATTAGTAAAACGCTCGTAACCTGGTGGTGATACAACATGATGTTCCATTGAGTTAATCCTGCATAACACATGAATAATGTATTCGAAAAGTCACATTATTGTTTTGATAACTTGATCTTGTGTTAAAGCAAGTATTTGTATTCCAGTGTTGATTTGAAAAGGATGGGGACTAGTCACTGTTTTTTACCCTAGAAAATTCCACTGAAGCATTGGATTTACTACTGCAGTGGTACCACCATGTCAGAGACCTCAATGCTGCACCGAGATTGCTGCGGTGGTCCCATTGTCTTCATCAACCCTCAACCGAAACCCAGTTATGGCAAACTCAATTTTTACCCTAAAAATTCTAAACAAAGTATCGTTCTAGTGCCATGAAGTTCCTAACAACATTGTAATAATATTTTTAGGATGCATGACCACCTTAAATTCGAGAATGAAGGCCCCAAGTTTTGAAACTAAATTTTCTTATTCTATTTCGTTTACCACCCGAACTCTTCCATGAATTTCGCAATTCTTATTTTGGAATATTGTAGTAACGTTGGGAACTTAGGATTGGTTTTTATAATTCAAAATCTGGCTATAATCAAGAGTTTATAAAATCCATCTTCCTCACCTATTTTTGGCGTAAACTAATGAGTTCAATGCCTAAATCTTCTACAAAACTAGTGTAAAAATGAGTAAAAAGTTTGAGGGAGGCGATTACCTGAATTTTTTGGCAAAAATTACATGCTCGAGTAGAAAATATTTGGATGTTTATTGTGAGTTTGAAAGTTGAAATAATGGGGAAATGAATTTGCACCCCCACTATAATTTTCAAAATTCTGCCGCAGTGGTAGCTTTATCACCTCAGCAGCCAGCTTTCCGCCATGATGGTTGGTAGTAGTCACTTTAAAAAATTGCCATTTTCAAAATGGTGCTCCAACATTCACGACTACGACCATATAATCTTTAATGGTCTTTTAATTGAGTGTCTCCGCTTTGTATATTTATAAATTGAAATGACATGTTGATCACCATTCTTCGTGCCTTAAAACTTCTGCCTTCTACGACTGATGGGGATGAATGGGGGATAAACTGGTATCTATTATGGTGACCCAAACGTCTTTATTGTATCATTCATTAAAAAAACCCTTTTGGGAACCAACTTATCGTCTATCAAATTTAGGCTAAAAATATTAAATTACAAAAATATCCCAGGTTTTCG
>JBDJHY010000007.1:7136506-7152678 GCA_039654485.1 Withania somnifera
AATAACAAAATACAATAAAAGGGTCACGTAATCAAACAGCACAACAAGAGAAAGCTAGCTTCTCAAATAAGATGCGAGTGCAAGTAAGCAAGTATCGCTAGCTAATCACATAACAGGATCTCAGGTAAGGAAAGAGACGTACCCAGAATCCTTACAACAGTATATATGAATAAAACTGCAATAAACTGGAATAAAAAAAGATAGGAGGAGAATACGGATGGTATATCGGTAACCTCAAGTAAAAAGGATGAATGAATGATCAGTAGCATCAGGCACAAAATCCCACATAAGACAAAGCAGTAATTAGCCAGCAATGTCAACTAAGAAGTAATATATATAATAAAGTAATGCAAATAAACTCTGACAAGTCCCCCATAAGGAAGCACTACGTACATAGAAAACACGCTTACCCATAGGCCCCCCAATCCGACCTATGAGTACACTGAAGAGAATAAGTGCAGAAAAGTAAACATGCACATAAACATCATCAAAACCTTACATCCCAATTTTGGAACCGTACTGAATCTTAATCCTGACATCTTGTGCCTCATATCAATAGTATCATCAAGCCGTCAATGGAAAATATCTCAAGCCTGGCATCTCATTCCACATATCAATAGTATTATCAAGCCGACATTGGCAAATCAAGGGTACAATGCCTGTATATCATCGTATCACCAAAAGTCCATAATAAATTGGGTATCATAATATTACCATAACTAGTAGTACCATGTGTGTCAAAAAACTATACTCACTACTGTACGACGACGGACTCAAGTCCCAGCGGCTGTACTTACTGCCAAATGGAGTCAGTCTCAAGTCCCAGCATTTATTAGAAAAATGATATGTCTCTGTGCCAGGAGGTAAACCTTCGAATAAAACAAGTAAAAATAGTATTACCGGGTGCTCGATACAATGCCGAGTCTAAAATATTCAAAGATCATTACATATATTATTATTAGAATATTTCCATTTATGATTTTATGTCATTATTCATCTTTGTTATCAAAATCTTCCTTTAGCCATTATGGCTCAATAATCAGGTGGTTATACTAACCCAGCCCCAATGCATACTAATCGGAGCCATAGGCCCAACCTCTCGTGTCATGAATGCACAAAAAAATCAACAAATATTCATATCAACATATGATCATGTAATAGCCACATCTTATGCCCTGCACAAGTATCTGTTATCAATTTCTAAGTCGTGGGTGCCATATCAATCAGATGCCAAATATAAATATAAACATGGAATGGATGAAATAACAATACAAGGTAACTATACATCTAACTAACCAACCCACGAATGCTATTTAGTATAGTTATTAAAGGTATAAGCTGAAAAATAGCCCCATAAAGCCTACCTATCATCCGACGATAAAATGCTGCACTTTTACAAATAGTACTCCGACTGAAAATAAACTTTGATATGGGGTTCTTAATAAACTTTGATATGGGGTTCTTAATAAACTTTGATATGGGGTTCTTAATGTCACAAGGAACCCGTGCTAAAAAATTAAGCACAATTCAAATGACGGAAGGGCTTCAAAACAACCTAGATAGATTTGACCCTAACGGGGTCAAAGATTCTATCTTTATGGATTTAATGATGGAATTTTGGTGTATAATTGATAATGGAAGAAATGTATATTTAATTAATGAAGAATTACTCGATAATATGTGGATTATGGAACGTTTCTACCACTTTTAATACTTGGGGCCATTAATGGTGGAAACTAAAAATTTTAAGAAGAAGAATGGAAGAAAACTTACCCAAAATCGTGTGGAAATTGAAGGGGAATGATGTGAGGACTTTCCTTGATCTTGGAATGCTGTTTGGGTGGTGATTTTTTGCTTAAGAAATAGTTGAAACAAAGTATGGTTGCTGAAATAAGAAATTGGGATCCTACAGGAAATATATACTGCCAGGTAGGGGACTTACTGCAATTGCGTGACGATGTCGCCATCGCAAAGAAGGAACTCGACAGCCATTACCATCGCATGACGAGGTCGTGATCGCACGGAAGGATTTTCTAAGGACTCATCACAATCGCATGAGGATAACCGCGATCGTGTAGCAGGAAGAGGTTGTTCATCATGATTGCGGAGGACATAGCGCGATCACGATAAAGACCTCTACCTACACCAGTTCTAGGTTTCTATAGAAAAATTAAGAATTTCCCTCCGGGGCCTCGAAATTGAAACAAAGCCCAAATTTGACAAACCTAATATGTATTTTGAATGAAAAACACATTCCGGAATCAATAAAATTGAAATCTGAGGTCGTTTACATAAAATGACCCCTCAAACCAAAGGTAGCAGAAAGTGCGCTTCTCCACCAACACTTCGAAAATACAACGACAAGTCCAAAATTATATCAACACCTCCACTAGCCTAAAATCATCATTTCAGAGCTGCTGAAAGCTTTAGAATTTCGATCCAACACTCTGAACACAAATTTACCACCCAAGCTCCACTTAATGCTCTAAACTTAACTAAAATCCACAATTTAGCATAACTTGCAAACGAAAACTCCAAATCACAAACTTGGGGTCAATCTTGACTTTATTTGGTATTACAGAGCTAACAAAACTGTTGGAATTTAATTCTGAGCTCTTCTTGAAAGAAATTTAACTTTGATCAACGAGTAATTAGTTTTAGGCTCTAAAACAGGCAACCATGAGGCTCATTACATAAAATGGCACGCCAAGTGGGAATTTTTTTTGCCTTTCATCTCTTCTATCATAAGTCATATTTGCAAATCTAACACTAAAAATAAAATCTGCAAAGATGGAAGCTTCTTGAACATGGAAATTACTTCAAGGCTCGTCTATGAATTTCATTAAGATTACACTCCGACAAGCCTTTAAGTAGGGGCAGTTGTTGACATTGGACTCTACAAGATGAGCCAAACTTAAGTTAGGATTCTTGGAGGCTACTCTACCCTAAACCTTACTTCGTCCCTACTCTAGCTCACCCTATACAAACGGTAATATATTCCTTGAAAAGATATGTTGAATATTCAAAAATTCATAAAGAGATAGAGAAACCGCATCTTAAAATATCCCATAAATTTTTGGATAATCATAAAAAAATCAAGAAATCGTATCTCGAATATCCTATAAACTATTGGATTTTCACAAAGAGATCAAGATTCTCTTTTCTTGATTATAAAATTTTCAAGAAGATCTACAAAATCCTCCTTTCATAGAGACAAAATCTAAATCATTCTTTCATGGAGATAAATCCAAAACAACGTCTGAGAAGCACGCTACTAATGGTCCTCGGATCATGAAAAAATCAAGAGAGAAGAGTAAAGGGATAAACAGATTTGTACTCATAATTATTGTTTCTCAACACAATTCTATTTCTGCATATTTTATTTGTGATTGCAACTTATTTTTATTGCACTAAAATTTGTTGCAAATAAGCAGGCATGCCTAGTGGGACATGAAGTTGCCTTTGATCTCTTCTCTCGTAAATCAGATCTAGAAATCTAAAACTACAAATTTGAAAAGATGGAAGCTCATTGAAGATGAAATTATTTCAAGTCTTGTCTATGAGTTTCATCAAAATTACATTCTGACAAGCCTTAATGTCGGGGACATTTGTAGACGTTAAAATTTTTTAACAAGATGAGCTCAATTTTCAGTTATGGTTCTTGGAGGCTACTCTACCCTAAACCCTAATTTAATGGCTAATGTAGCACGCCCATATATAAGGGTAATATATTCCCTAAAGAGGTATCTCTAGTATTTCAAAATTCATAAAGAGATCAAGAAATCATATCTCAAAATATTCCATAAACTCTTGGACATTCATAAAGCGATCAATAAATTGCATATCGAATATCCTATAAACTCTTAAATATTCACAAAGAGATCAAGACTCTCTCTTCTTGATGCTTAAATATTCAAGAAGATCCAAAAAATCCTTCTTTCATTGAGATAAAGTTCATATTATCCTTTCATAGAGATAAAAAATTCAAAGCATGCAACATTTGAGAAATACGCTACTAACGACCCTTGGATCACGAAAAAAATCAAGAGAGAAGAATCAAGGGATACAAAGATTTGTATTGATAATCATTGTTTATCAAAAAAATTATTTTTTTTCATATTTTTATTTGTGATTGGAACTTATTTTCGTCGCATTAAAATTTACTGCAAACACCTGCCTACTTTTTTTTTTTAATTTACTTTTTTGTATATCTAAAATCAATTCTAGTATGACATATCTTGAAAATTTTCAAGAGATTGTGTATTTTTAAAAAAATACTTGTGTATCTAAAAAAACACCCCAAAATATCTGTGTATCTCAATTGACATTTGTATATTTTTAAAATCAGAAAGCTGGTATCTAACATATTTGAGTCTTTATTGTCTCGAATATCTAAGATACCTGCATCAAAATACATACGGAAATTATAATTTAACAAACTTATTACATAAAGTTTAATTATATATGAAGTTTATTTTATTTATGTAAGTTAGCTAAAGAAAAATTACTAATGGGACCCACATTCCACTTGTCAAGCAAAGTTAGCTAAATTTCGTGGAATCGGAAATTTAGGCCAAAGCAACAACTGCCGAGATTTGTGGCTTGAACGAAATATTAAAGTGCAACTTTTGGTAACCTTTACGGGAACAAATTCAATTTGAAGTTTATGGATTTCCTCGGTAATTGATAATAAACTCCAATGACGAGGTCGTCAATTAGGGTGATTTGGTCATACCATTACAGTTCTATTGTTTTGGGGTTCAAAAGGAGATATCCTACAATATATTATGATTTTTGTCATATATCATTTTAGTTATCAATATAAAATTAGTTTGCCACTCACAAAATATCTAAATAAAATTTAAGATCTTTGTTCACACCTTCTCCACAAGGAGGAAAAAAGCAATGTGGTCAATATACAGAGATGTTAATACTTAATATACTCTAATATTTTTTTTTTTAAATTACAATACTCTAAATTGTTCGAGTTTACAATAGAAACGTATAGAACAAAGTTAGGAAAAATATCCAAGTAAACAGTAAAATGAAAACTTTTTGAGATTAAAAAATGAGAGAAATTTTATATGAATTTTTTTGGCTAGCATATATTCAAGAAAATAATATGTAAAATATTTTGAATTCTTTTTCGTTATCAAATTTCTAGATGAAATTGTCAAATATTTTTGGATATCTCAAAATAAAAATACTTTTATATAATATTAGAGCAATGATAGCATTACATATAATATTATATTTAAATTTAATTAAATGGTGAGATCTAAGTCGAGAAGTTGGTCCACTGATTTTTTTTTAATTAAATAAAACATCACTTTGATATGTCCCCAAGTTCTAAAGCTTTACAAAATAATAATTTAAGAAAAATCAAGTTGTACTAGTAGTTATATCTATCTGTACTTCATTAAAGAAAGAAAGACAGAAAAAAAAGAACATCCAAAATACTAGTCAATATAGTGCCGAGGATAATTGTGAGGCTAATGATGTGTGATGAGTCTGCATGCAAAGACAATTTACTAATCAAAGAAATCATGAAAAGGAGAGGAAAACATTATTTAAAAGATAAAAGAAGTTAGCTAATGAAATTTATTAATCACATCTATCTATCCATCTCTTATTATCAAAGAAATTGGATCATTCTTACACATGAAAACTATTTTATGATGGTTAATAATGAGTTGAGTGCTTCACTAGTATTTTTTGAATGGAATTTGTAAGGTGTGAAACCACCAAATAAGGCATTGGAATCCTAGCCCAAACGCACAAAGTTCCCTTTCACTGGATTTTGTCTCCCCAAGTGCTCTAATGCTTGCTTATCTGGAATAGTGTCCTTTGTTGCTTCAATAATACCACAATTCTTTTCATCCAATGAATTATTTTTCAATGATAAAGTGACACTCCATATCTTTATGTAAATCTAAACATGTCAGATTATTAAACAGAGAAAAAGTATAAATATCGTGTTAAATCTGAACATGACTATTGTCACGATTTGAAATTCTAATAAAAGTCTCCTCTAAGCGGGCATAAATCTGTCCTATAACCAGTTACAGTTTTTCTTACGACACTAGTTCATAAATCATATCAAGCAACTATGTCATATCAAATCAACATAAATTAGTTCATCTAAAAAAATTCCTTCATATTCTTTAACTAGTTTTTAATATATACGTGAATTCATTGTGTTTGACGGGTCAATTAATCCAATACAAAATGAACATTTCAAAATAAGATAGAAATTAACATTAGATATAAATACAATGTTCATTTATATAACAAAAACAAATGTCACTATAAGAATTCTCATTTTTCTGGCAATTTTAAGTAGCGACATTCATGTTGCCATAAAATGTGATGATTCCGGCTAGAAAATGTTGTCATAAAAGATGTTAGTTCTAGTGGCAACACCTAACATATTAGTGATGACATAATTTCCGCCGCCACAAAACAAATAGTTCTACTCAAATATTGCTGAAAATTAATGGGTAGCGAAGACGAAGTGGCTGCTAAGAAATATCTTTTATGATGACTAAAATTGCTACTGAAAGTAGCTTTTGTACGTGGAAACTTTTTTAGTCACCCCCAAATTCCCTTGTTTTATTATGATTTTATATGTAAATTCAAAGTTTTATTACAATTTTTTTTACAGATTCCCATGTATCCATCCATTAATTATACTATATATAAGTATCTATAGTAATTTAATATTTCCTCTGTCATAGATCTTTCAAAATACATAGCCACGTATTGAAAACTTTTAATAGTTTAGAGTAATTTATAAATTAATATGGGTAATTTTGTTTGTATCCCTTAAAGGTTTGAAGAAATATAATCCTGTAAAAATTCAATGTGTTGTGTCTTTGTTTTTGTGAAAAATAATTATTTTATTCCATCGTTGTTTGATATATGACATTTTGACTTGTTGGATTGATATGTTCGAAAACCTAAGCTTTTATTTGAGTTTTGTGAGAATTTTTTATTTTGAAAGGCTTTAGGGTTGGAGTAGTTGATTTTGGTCAACACTTGAAGATTTAGAGTTCGAAATGAAATTCAACATTTTCATCAGCTCTTGAATGTTTGTTTTTTTATCAAGATGAACCTTTGGTTCTGGTCCCCAAGATTTCAGTGTGATTCTGAGTGTTTAGGTGAGAGCCTGAAAAACGTTTAAGCTAAGGTTTGGCCTTGGTCAATAGTTGGGGTTAGAAAGGTCGAATTTGTTTTTCATTGGTTCTATCAATTATGGGTGGTGATTTTTGAATTAGGAAAAAGTTTGGTTCAGTTCTTGACATCTTCAGGGGCATTTTGATCTTTTGATTTGATTTTTATTTCTTCTTAAGTCTAGAGTTGACTTTACTCAACATTGAGTCAAGACAATTCTGGATGGGGGATTTGATGATTTTGTTGAATATTGAATGTTATTTTCAATTTGATTGCATATTTAATTTGTGTTCATGGGATTCTATACAAATTATAAGAATTCATTTAGAGTTTTCAAGTTTGTGCTTCATCTATTGTTTTTTTAGTGCCAGATTAACCTTCTTCGCATTCACAAGCCCCTCGACATGTTTGCAGAGAAGGATTTTTCTTCACTGCAATGAAGGGATAACATTTACGAAGGAGAAGCTGGGTTAGGGGTAGGAGTTTGTTCTTCTCTTTCATGATTAGACCATTGCGTTAGTGATAGGTTCGGGTCGGGTGCCTTCATGAACGCGAAGGGGATGCTGCGTTTGTGAAGAAGGATTTCACCTAGTAGTTTAAATTTTTAATTCTTTGATCATTTTCTCAGTAACTCAATTTTGAGATTTTCAAAAGATGTTTTTCAACAAATTTTCTTTGGACAAGTTTTTATATCGCTTTTACACACTCCCCAATGATTATTTAATAATTTTATCTTGAAATTGATGATTTAAAGAGGATAAAGTTGAAATTTGAGCTACGTTTTGAAATAATATTTTGAGGTTTCGAAAGTTGACTTTAACTCGAATTTTAGTTTAATTTCTTATTTAAACTCCTTAGGTTATGAATAATGTGATTTTCAAATAGAATTTAGTTTTGCCTTGACTTTTTGTGATCAAAATATATGTATAGAAATACGTGTATCTACTGTCTCATTTTCTTATGTAGAATTCATATTTGACCATATTGGGTTTGTTTAGAGGCTTTTTTGAAAGGCAAAACTTTGACCTAAGTGTCTCAACTTCCTTAAGATAAGTTGAGACTTTCTTTAACTATCTTTCAAAACGTTCAAGTGTTAGTTGCTTGTAGGGAGAGTAATGGAGACATAGAAGCCCCGCATAGGAGAAATGACGAATATTTATGAGGGTTTCGATGTGTTTATGAAGTGTTTCAAATAAAAATAAAAACTCATTTAGCTGATTTTTCTTGATTTTATCCTTGGTAATCATGATGAGATCAGGGAATTTTGTCCCCGTTGTTTGAATTACATAACTATGTAAGTCAAATAATAGTTGGATATTGATAATATTACTTGTATTATTTGTTGATATATGTCTAGATGGATTTGAATTTTTTTTTATGCTTGGATGCTAGGATTATATTATCATTGTGTTCACGATTGATTGTTGTGGGTGATCATGTTATGGTATTAATATTTCTGCAAATGATGAGATAAAGGTATCAAGGTTTTTACTAGCATTGTGAGTCTTGAGGTTTTTGTTGGAAGGTTTGAGGTCTTTCCCAAATGGCCTAAGTCATTTCTGATGTTTTGAGTCTGAGGTTCCTGTCTGACAGTACATGGGCCTTGCGAGCGCCCAATAGGTTCTTACTATCAGCTAAGTGGAAGATGGACTGTGTGGGTAAGGCAAACATGCATCATTTAGTTATTTTTATATTTCACTTGATACTTGAGTAATACTTGACTTGTCAGTATTGTTATGTGACACTATATTTGAACCTATAAAGTTGGTTGATTGTATAGTACCTTGTGACACTTGTTGCTATTGTGAATTTTGTCCTAGAATTGTCTTTTATTTGATTTTCTTGGTTTGCTAGAATTACTCGATTATTTGTTGTTTAAATTGGTTAGTACATGATCCACTTGAAATGTACAATATAAATTTTTATGTTATTGACTGTTATATTAAGTGTGGCCTCCCTGTTTGTAGGTTTATTGGGTGGTTTATTTGTAGATGCTAATTTATCTGTTCAAATTGTTGATAAACACTAGTACATGTCTATTTACTTGTATTATATGATTATGCATTGAGTACTAAAATAGGACAGATTAGGTTCAGTCTTTGCCATCATATGAGATTAGGTTTAGTCTAGAATGTTGTTCAGTACTCATAAATTTTGTACTCACCCTTGCTTTTCTACTCATTTTCTCACATGTTTTGGTCCTAGCACTACCTAATTTGTTCGGTATTTCTGCCCAAGATTAAGTATTTTTGAGTTTTGAGGTAGCTGTTGATCATTCCTTGGATACATTGAAGTCTTATGTCTTTATTTTGTGTTATTTCTCACTTTGAGACTCTCAGTTATATTTGACATTCTTAGAGGCTTGACTAATTATGTTCTCGGGGTTATTTTGATCTTTTTCACAGTTATAACCTTTATGTTTTACGAATGATTAGAGTTTACAAATTGTCTCATTTCTAATTATATTTTTTTATTGTGAAATATGAATTATAGAACAATATTGAATTAAATATACTGGATAAGAAATATAAAAAGGAGGAGAGAATGATTTCTTCCTATATTTTAAGTGCATAATTCATGATCCAAAGAGATCTATTATACTCACAATAAAACATCCACAAGAATGAAATATATTAATGTTTCACATTTGTAGATACATATGGATAAGTAAATTCGTGAATATGAGTAAGTGATAACCACCATCCATTGTATTCATAAGACTCCCCCTTGGATGTCCATAGATGATGTACCTCATTAAAACCTTATTAGGAAAAAATCTCCAGTGAACAAAAAAGAGTACACACATCTTGTAATACGACTTGAATGCTGCTTTATTAAAAAACTTACTAGAAAAATCCAATTGAAAAGAAAACCTTGGTTAAGGTAAAAAAGTACAATGCATATTTCATTCCCCGTGATGAAAACTTTACTTGATATCTTGGAGATGAAACATTTCAATCTTATATCTCAACTTATCAAATGTTGATGTTGGCAATTCTTTTGTGAATAAATATGAAAATTGTCACTTGAAGGAATTTGTGGAACATCTATCTCACCATTTTATTGAAGATCGTGTGTGAAAAATTACTTTGGTGAAATGTACTTTGATTGGTCTCTTTTAATGTATCCTCACTTCAATTGAGCTATATAAACAATATTATACTCATATAATATTGTTGGAATCTTTATTTTAAAGAAAGGCCACATAATTGGAGAGTACCTTGAGTCATCGATCTCAACCATACACACTCTAACTGGTTTCATGAATAGTTATTATCTCAATATGATTTGAAGATGTAGTAGCTAGATTTTGTTTTGTTGAATGCCAGATATATCTCCACAAGTAAATAGATAGTCTGCCTGAGAAAAATCTTTACATGGATAAGATAAATAAACGACATCTGTATAATCAATCATTTGTGAATTAAATTTATTAGAATAATATAACCCCATATCAATGGTTCCTCAAGGTATTCAAAAATGTACTTAACACCGTTCCAGTGTTTTTTTATTGGTAAGGAACTGAATCTTTATAATAAGCTTACTGCAAAATCTATATCTTGTCTTATATTATTGGAGAGATACATCAGTGCCTCAATCGCACTAAGATATGATGTTTCAACACCAAAGAGTTCATCATCTTCTTTTTGAGGTCAAAATGGATATTTGTTTATATCAAGTGATCTCAGAATCAATCGAGTGCTTAATGGATATGCCATATCCATGTAAAACAAATTTAGTATATTTTAGGTATATGTAGACTAATGGACAAATATTTCATTCTTCAAATGCTCAATTTGTAGGACAAGACAAAATTGTCTTTCTAAGATCTTTCATTTCAAATTCCGTTTTCAAATAATCAGTCGCCTTCGAAATCTCTTCAGGGGTTCCAATGATATTCAAAGCATCATAATAAACAATTATGATAACAAATCCAATTCCATCTTTTTAACAGAAACACAAGGAAAAATAGGATCAACTTTACCCTTATTTTAGAAAATACCTTATAAGGTGATTGTACCACATTCTTCCTGATTGTTTCAATTCATATAACGATATTTGAAGCTTAATTGAAGAAATTTCTTGAGAGTCTTTCATGCAGAAATTTTGAGTCCTTTAGAAAATTTTTTTTTGTTGTTTAGTGAGCCATATAAACAGGCTATGATAACATCCATCAAGTACATATCATATCTTTCATGCACCATTAGACTTATCGGATATCTGAAAGTAATTGCATCCACTACTATAGAATATCTTTTATTACAACGTCCTTACGAAAATCCTTGTGGCACAAGTCGTGCTTTATATTTACCGCGACATGATTTCTCAAGACGAGGTCACTTATACTCCACCATAGATGAACCATCCAACAAGTAATGAAAGCTATAAAAAAGAAAAATGGAAGATAAAGTAATAAATTTCAAAGGAAAACGAGTAAGAGGAAGTCTAATATAATAAAACAACACCCTAAAATTGATATCTAGTATATAAGCCTCTATATGCGGAATATCTAGATAGCAAAAGTACTAAGTATCATAAATAAGTATGTCTCCAGTGTATGAAATGACAAAATAATTTGATAAATAAAATTTTAAGAAAAGATTCGGACACAATAAGCTATCGTCTACCTTAGATCCTGTTAATCAGCACGAACCAGAGAGTCAGTTGCATTTACTCATATCTGTTCCGTATAATGAAAATGCAGAAATATAGTATGAGTACCAAATAGACAAAGAAATCGGGTACCCAGAAGGCATCATTGACCGAATGGGCTTATATAAGAAATTAAAGCAGTAAACAGACAATAAAGTCAAATAAGTAGAGCACACACAGAAAACTAACTAACAAGATATAGGCTAGTATATATCCTACAAATCTAGCTAAAAGTAATGAAGATTTATCCAAATTGATACGGATCTCACTACGGAAGTAAAAATATGATAAAAGTAAAGATAGAGATAGATAGAAAATTAAACATAATCTAGAGTAAACAATAGAAACCAACACTAGAAAGTGTGACCTTCCATTAAATTACCAAGAAACGCTCAATCTATAAGATTATACATAAGTAAAAGAGGATTTAAACCATTGATTATAAGTAACCAATACCCTTAATCACAAGTCTAAACCTATCAAGTGGACATCAAGGAGTTGATACCATAAGAAACCTCATGTATTAAACCCAAATAAAAAGTGGCTTGTACCAATCTCTCATTCTTTCACAAGAGAAGAATTCAATATCCATCAGACATAAACTAAGTCTTGAAAAGAAAGAAAACCTATTTATGAAAGTCTATGTTTACTTTAGTACACTTAGACCCAAAAGTGATATAAACCTATTTATGGAAGTCTAAGTTTACTTTAGTACACTTAGACCCAAAAGTGATATAAAGTGTCAAATTGAGCCTAATAGTTTTGGGTCTCTCCTAATTGAGCATCAAGGTATCCAATTATGCTTCCAAGTGATCCTCCACGCAAATGCTTGGTACTATAGATTCTTAAGAGATAAAAAAAGGCCCTTCAAAGGGCTCTGTTTCATCCACAAGCTTGGCCTAAGACCCTCTAAAGGGCTTCCCATCACCTATAGGCTTGGTGTATCCTCTTAATTGGCCTTATCTTGGCCTTAGTAAGAGTAGCGCCTCCCGATTTCGTATCATCCTTCTCTTCTTCAAAAGAATTTATCCCCAAATACAAACTTAACAAAAACATAAGGGAGACCAAACCCAACAATTTCCTCAAATCTTGAGGGTTAACACACAGTTTAGTGAACAAAGTATTATGCCAAGAATTGGCATCCTCAAAACCAAACAAAATTCTCTTTTTAATCAAATAAAGTGAATTAATTGATAGATCATAAAAGACTTGGTCATTCCACAAAGAAAATGAATATTCAACACCAACATGAATATCATCATAAGCAAATGCGTAGTATAAGAAAGCAATAATTTCATTAAACAAACTCAATTTCTCACCAAATATAAAGTTTACATCAAACGTAAGAGTCATAATTGGGTTGCATAAAGTCAACAATTTGCTTCTCATGCAAATATTTCTTTCCCCACTCAAAGGATTTCACAAATGGAGACTTTGCAATTTAAGCACATCAAAGATAAGTAAAGATGGATAGGGATGCATCTACACCTTTTAAGAAAATCATAGAATCAAGTTCCCAAGAATCCATTAAAGTAGAAGAGAGATTTCATACCATAGGATTTTGGATTCGAGTCTAAGCTTTGACCAATGGTCATTAAAGTCATCCTCTTATCTCTCCGCTTTTCTTTCTCAATGGGAATCATAGAATCATATTCTTTTTGTTTTCTTGTATCTATTCTCTCAAAGCATCCATTTTTTAATAGATCTCTCAAACTTGTGAAGGGGACATGGGCTTAAGTATGTGTCTTCAATTGCACATCAACATCAAATAATTATTAGTCCTCCTTTCATTCCTTATATATCTATCATATTTTCGAGGTCTACCAATAAATAGTTGGAAAGAATGCATAGGTGTGCATTATATAAGATCTCATCATAGTAATCACAAATCTTGAATTTACTCAAAAATTGTTTGTGTATATTCACTTCCCCATTCTCATTTATACATTGAAGCTTGTATTGATTAAAATATTTAGTGGTGGAAAGGTCAAAGAATTCTACCAAGGTTTCACTAGCCACATTAATGCAATTTCCTCCATTAATGATCAAAAGGCACACATTGTCCTTGATAATACATCTTGCACAGAATAGACTTCCCTATTGACTCAGTTCTTCCATGGATTGGTTTATCATAACTCTTCTTGTAACACCATATGGAATTGAAACATCATCCAATTCCTCCAACCCATTAGGATCAAACTCATTTATGCTCCTAAAACTATCATCTTCTTCTTAGGCATGTACCTCTTGTTCATCATCTTCAATGGGGAAATGAACTCCCTCTCTAATCACAAATGCTTTTCGATTGGGACATTCACTCATGACATGCCCCACCCTTGACATTGAAACATTGAATTTTCCTTTTGCCACCTTCCTTGGAAATATGTTTCTCAGTAGGCTTATGGGCAATCTGAATTAACTCTTTCAGTTTAGGTACATTAGAAGTAGGTTGGACTACTACCTTGAATTTTATCCATGAGTTAGAATAACCTTTGATTTGTCTTTCTTCTCTTCTTTAATTCCTCTTTCAACCTCAATGGTTGCTTCTACTGTCTCATATAGGGTTGGGTATTTGTGGAGTCATGTCTTGGACTTAATATAATTGTGAAACCTAACCTTAAAACTAATAATGAAATAGGTATCTTCTTCATTAAAATCAGACCTCATATTTAAGGTTTGAAACTCTTAATGATACTCCTCAATGCTCTTAAACACTTGTTTCAACATAAAGATCTTTTAAGTTGTTCTTGTTTGAACCTCTCCTTGAGATACTTTCTCCTCATCATTGTCTTCAAGATGGTCCAAGTAGGAATATCATCAACCCTCATGTTTACCCTTTGTCTCACCATGTAGTCTCAATAAATTGAAGCAAATCCCTTATATTGTGCTATTAAATAGGTGAACTTCTTCACTTCACTCAACTCATTAGTTTAGAAGATTCATTCACATTGAATATATCACTACAAGTATTCATTTGAGTCATTACTCCCTTGAGGCTAGTAAGAGTGACTTTTATGAGTTGATCCCATCATCACAACCTCTAAAATTATCTTTCTCAACATATGTCATATCTAAACAAGGATGCTCTAAAATTGCCCAGCTATTTATGACCTCCATGTATTCCTCCTTGCATTTTGATATGCATCTTGGATCCTCTACCACCTTCCTTATAGACCCTTTTAGTACCCCCTGAACTCAATTTACTCACCATATTCTTCCCCATACTCCTCATGAGTATCTTGCACTTCAAAGGATCTTGGGTGATTATTTATATGGGGTGAGCTTTGATTTAGAGAGTTGGGTTGTGGGTTGTAGAGTTCTTGTCGATTTCGGATAATATTTGGTTGGATGGTATTTCAGTTTTGGTGATCTAAAGGTGTGGTCTCTGAACTGAATGTTTAAACAAGTGGTGAAACGTTCCAGGAGTTATAGTTTAAGAAGATCCATAGTGAATAACCCCAATATTACTTACTTCCGTACTGTATTAAGGAGTCGACAAAATGGATGATCTCAAACCACTCTCAACATTTGTGACTCTATTTTCAACCAAATCCATTAACTTGGTCAGGTTTGTGAGCATATCATATATGTTATCCAAAATAGCCCCTTTGTTGGTACCTCTTCCATCTCTTTTCGTTACCATATGTACCTATTAAGAACAAAAACTCAACAATTGAAGCAAACGTTTTGGGGTTAGTATAATTAACCTCACAATTGGCTAAGTGTACACACCTTTGAATAGTCCTCACACCTTGATTCTGCTGATGTTGAGATTTCTTTGACTATCACTCAAGAATCAATCGGTACCCAAGGTTTGGAGTGATTCTTGTTGACACAATCAATGGACAAATAAATAACAGACTAGAAACAAGAATAACTAAGAAATAAAAGAGAAAAACGCAAAAAGAAAGGACAAACAAACAACGCACTCAAGAACTAACTATCAACTAAGTATGGACTATTACTAGTCGAAAATTAGCTAATAGAATCAAAGAAATGAAAAAAGGAGTTAAAGAAACGAAATTAGGATTAGCACCTTGTTTCGAGCCTTCAGAAGTGTTTAAATATGATTAGGAATAAGTTGGGTCGCCATGTAACCAACTAATACTGCCAAGGGCTTGGTTTGGCCTTCGTGTTTTAGGCACAAGGAATACAATATCGGAACTTCTTGGGCAGCGGTATGGCAGTAGGAAGCCATCCTGGGTAGTGTTCAACAGTTTTAGCCTCTGTGTTTGCCATCTAGGCAGAATACACGCCTTCGTGTAGAGCTTGCACTTGTACTATTGTGGTTCCACCTCTTTGTACAATTATTCTTCCTAAAACCTTCGTATTTTGGAATATTCCTT
>JBDJHY010000007.1:7165529-7184083 GCA_039654485.1 Withania somnifera
TAATTAGTCGACTAGTCTCCTTCTGTTCCTTTGTAATTTCTGCACTTTGGTTACTCAGAATGCCCCAAAGTGAGTCGGTTCAACCCCAGATTATTTCTTTGTCATACGAACATGTCCATGAACATATTCTTTGATTTGTGGGAGTTCCATTAACATCGAATCTTGACTTAATAGTTTGGTCATTAATCAAAACACGAAGAGACGATTCTCGTGAACCAACCTTGGTCCAACACTCTCTATATAAAAAGGACCTCTTCTGAAAATTCAATTATTCAAATATATGTGGATGATATCATTTTTGGAAGTACTAATCCTCTTATGTACAAGAGTTCTCTGATTTAATGCAAAGAGAATTTAGGATGAGTATGATGGGAGAGTTAACATTCTTCCTAGGAATTTAAATTACACAATCCTCTGAAGGCCAAAGCAAGTATCCAAATGAGCTCATAAAGAAATTTGGAATGTCTGAAGCAAAAGCTATGGGAACTCCAATGAGCTCCGCTTGCTCACTAAACTCTGATAATAAAGGTAAAAGTATGGATGAAATAAGACACAAAGGCATGATTGGCTCGTTACTTTTCTTAACTGTCAGTCGGCCTGATATACTCTTTAGTGTTTGTAAATGTGCTAGATTTCAATTTTCTCCTAAAGAATCTCATATGCTTTAAAAAGAATTATTAGATATCTTATTGGAGCAGTCAATTATGGTCTATGATATCCCAAGGGAGATAATTTTACACTTAAAGGTTTTGCAGAGGCAGATTATGCTACTAACAAAGATGACAGGAAAAGTACTAGTGGAGTTTTTCAACTATTGTAAGAACCTTAATTTCTTAAAACAACAAGAAACAAGGACCAATATCTCTTTCAACTTCTGAGGCTAAATACAATGTCATTGGACAATATTGCACTCAAATTTTATGGTTGGTACATCAATTAAGTGACTATGACTTATTCTTTCAACCTTTAAAAAAATTTTGTGATAAGTCCATTGCTATTTGTCTTACAAAAGATTTTGTTCGTCATTCTAGGACTAAGAATATAGATATTAAACAGTCATTTCATTCATGATCATATTTTTAATAGGGATAGTAAAGTGATCTTTGGTTGGTACTGTATTCAACTGGCCGATTTCTCTACCAAAACTCTATATGAAGAAAGATTTTTCTTCCTTAGAAAAAGCTCTTGGAATTATTCAAAATCCCTTAGTAAATTAATTTATGTGATTTATTTCCTTATTTTCTCTCTCATTTTTTCCGCCTATATCTCTTCTTTCTAGGCCATCATTACCTTTTCCTTGATCCTTTCCTTATACACCTCCTTTTATCAATTGTTCTTTTACATCCATTCAACTCCTCGTCTTCCCTCTATCTCTCTCTTTCTTTATTTTAATTTCATACCTCCTCTTACTTCCCTCATCTTAGTTCTTCTGTCATAGATAAATTTCCTAACTCCCCCATTATCTATACTCGCAAAAGCACTCTCTATCTAGGAAAAGAAAAAGCTTCTTCACCAGTCTATATCGACTTTAATGAGCCCCCAAATCTACCCTCAAGCATTTGGATAAAGACATTGCTACCATTGATTCTAAAATAAAAATACAAATTTGACTTTGAGAGTTTCTTGATGGCTAGCTTGACTTTTGGTATCCCTCTTATGCATCCTCATTTCAATATCTCAAGAAAAAAACCTAGTCTTTGGTCGTATTATTAATCTAAATGTGCTCTCTTCTCTTCAATGCTAGTGTTGGAATTTCAAGCTTGGGAAAATTTCTTCTCCTCTAGCCCCTCTATTTTCTATGAACCTCTTATTCGTCTCTTTTATGCAAATCTTCGATCCTCTAAATCTGGTGAGTTTGAAACTCGTATCTTGAGAAAATGCATATTTTTATTTCACCAATTTTTATCATATGTTTCACATTGAATGCTCTAGATTTTTTTTCTCATCAAAAAACACGTGGCCATCAAACGTTGTCATTACTTTCGACCAAACAAAAAAGATTCTATCTCTTGATGAACATCTCTTCTACTCCTTCTTAGTTAGGTCCTGAAGATCTCTCTTTTGAAACTCGAGTAATTGCTCATATAGTTGCAACTTATCTTCTCCCTCGCACTGGCCTTCTGTCTACTATGTCTCTTAGAGATACTCTGCTTACCTACTATCTTGTTTCTCAGAGAAAATTCAAACTCTTCGATCCCATTGTCAACCACATGATTGATATTGCATCTGATCCTTTAAGTCTTCCTTATGGCATGTTATCACTCAAATTCTTGCGGTCAATAATGTCAATTTTTGTGACATTCCTCTTATTGTAGTGAAACAATAGTATAACTCTAGGGAATTTAGGAGTATGAGGTATACCAAAGTTGGAGATTCTCGAGTTCTCAAATCCAACCCAGACATCCCTACATCAGCCAAGTCCCCATATTTTCCCATCTCTTCTACTTCTGCTCTAATCCCAGTCGATCTCTCTAAAGTTATCTAAAAAAATGGCTAGCTTAGATGAAAAAAGTGAATCTTTGAAAGACTTCCTCATCTCCACTCGATTTCAAATGGAGAAGGTTCAAGCAGTTTCCAAGGAAACTGAAATGATATTGCTAAAATTCTTGTCAAGCTAGGCCAAGTTCTCAAGAAGAAGTAAAAGTGGAACTATAAGGACAAATGGTGATAACATCATGCAAGTCCTCAGCTCCAAATTTGATGCTTTGAAGGAAGCCACTGTGAATACCATTGGTTATCTGGCTTGTGGAGGCGGCTAATCTATGTCTTGTCTATGTGTTTTGGCTTGTTAGAATAGTTTGTTTTGTATATTTGACTAAGGGCCCATTTGGATTTTATTATAAGTTGGTCAAACCAACTTTTAAGTAGTTTTCAGTTCTCAAAAGTGTTTGGATATTTTAAAAATAACTTTTAAACAGTTAAAAGTAGGTTACCTCGTACTTTTTATTTTTAACTTAAAAGTTGTTGAAGTTTGACTTTTTAGAAACTACTTTTTATAAGCTACTTTTTTAAGCAAAGTCAAACGGTACTCTAAGACTGTTTGTTTTGGTTGGGTTGTAAATCTATCTCTTTCTACCTCTCTATCTAAGTCTATCCTATTTGCATGATATATTTTCTTGTGTCTCCCTTTTTGACTGATGTCAAAGGGAGAGAAATAATGCATATATGCAATATATGTTGTTATGTTATCTCTGCATATTGTAAGCGACAGGGCCTGCTAGTTAGAGGGAGCACAACACCTGGGTCAACTAGTCATGGGGAGAGTCAACTGTGTCCTAGCTGAAGTCAATTGCAAAGACAAATGTAAAGGAAAATTAACTATACATTTGTTGTCATTATAAAAAAAGGGGAGAATGATGATGTGGAAATTTTAATGATTGACAACTTCTCTATGAAGACCAATCAAAGATGTCCAATGAATGAAACTGATCTATGGAAAGTTGAAGAGGCATGAAATAAAAAAGGAAGACATCCCACTAGATCCGGAGGAAATCTTTGATTGGGATTGAAATAGAAATGAAGAACAATTGTCCATTGAAAATCAAATGAACACCTACAAGGAATGAAAAATCAAACAATTGCACAAATCAAGAAAAAAAACCTTTGGAGGCTGCTACAAGGAAAGAAATAAATAGATACACAAATCAAGAAGGAACCAAGACCATCTGAAGTTGCTGATTTCAAGGGCCATTAAGTGACCCCCCTTATTCTTGGAAAAGGATAACCACTGAAGGATCAAATATCTTGGGTTGCCTCTCTATCTCAACAACTACATTTTCAATTATTCAAAGAACCGCTGATAGAAGAAATAGCTATGCTTCTAGTCTTTATCATAACCACTTCTTTGCTCTACTTTTACTAAGCATTGTAATTCTTTTGCTTTATTGTGTAACAAAAAAAGAGAGGAGAGAAAAGAATTTAGTGGGGTTGTTAATATAAAAAGATTTGAGAGAAAAGAAAAATAGAAAAGAAAAGAGTGCTCAAAAGAATTTTGCACTGAAGAAAATTTGTAAAACAAAAACCCATTGATTAAAGACTACTGGAACCTTCTTGCAATCTAAGGGGAATGGATTAAGATCCACATTGGATCCCAATTAGTACAAAATACTTGTGTCAATATTCTATTACTGCTTTTCTACTTTTGCAAAGTTATTACTCTCTTAAATAGTAGTTGACTCATTCTCTATAGCAGTCCACTAATATAAAAAAAAAGGGAAAGGGTGTATCTCTTGTAATTCACCCTGCCTCTTGCACTTTCAGAAGCCCCCTCCCCCAGGTTATCCGAAGATCAATATTGATGGCTCTCATTCTGGCTCGAATCATGGGCCATTACCGTAAGCTAAACGCATAAACATTGCATGGTTAAATTGAAAGCTTTCTACAAAGACCTATAGATAGCTTATACTAATAATTTCTTATCTATAAAACTGAAAACTCTCTCGGTCGAAGTACTCCAACTACTTGAGAATGCTAACTATATAATGACTCCATTATTACTCTTTGCATGTCATCATTAAGGAACTTGTACAATCCAGAGGTCCACCATAGCTTCAGGCAAGAAAACAAGGCACAACACATGTTTTGGCTAACCAAAGTTCCCAGCTAACAACTAATGAAGCAACTAATATACTATTGGATGCTCCAGGTTCTATCCTTTCAATTCTAAATCAGGATAAAGACAACAACTTGAGTAATAGAATATTACTACTAGTAATAAGTTAGCTTGTTATGGCAACCTTGTTGCTCTCACATACTCTAGCAGTTATGCTGTAATCACTTAACTATCTATATATACCATATATCATGTTTATCCAAAAAATATATAAATAGTACGATTATTATCCTAAGCTATCAATAGCAAAGAATTTAGTGAAATCAATTTAAAATTTTCTTATAGTAATGATAATGAAATTGCTGAGAAGAGAGAAGTTGTTAGTTGCCTGAATGTTTAAAGCTCATAATAATTATAATGATTGTTGTGTAAAATTAAACAAAGATCAAAATTAATAAGTTCTCAATAACTAAAGGGCTACAATCAGTATATCTATATATTTGACCAGTTTAGACCGACTTTTACATATGTAAGGGGCGGTGTAGGTCATTTTCTCTCATAAACTATGCATCAAATTGGTAAAATTGGAGACAATATGGTGTTGATTGCAAAGATTGCACAATTTAGGGTGCAAAAGGCAAAGAGATAGTGAAATTCACAACCTTTTCCCGTGGGTTAGGAGGACTGAGGAGAAGCAAAACAGCAATGGCCGCTGGACTTGCAATTGGATTTAGTGCTGTAAGACCACCAATAAAGCAAACACTAGTAGGAGTGAAAATCCTCAATTACCAAAAAAGCAAATGGGTCTTTAGCCCTTTGGCATTTTCATCATCATCTTCTTCTTCAACATCAAGAAAACTAATACTGTATTCGAAGCCTGGTTGCTGTTTGTGTGCTGGACTCAAAGAAAAGCTCATTGCTGCTTTCTCTCTTTCCACTCCCCATTCTCTCCACGACGTTCAATTACAGGTTCTACTTTTCAAATAATTAAAAGAATGCGTCGCAGGAGCTTCAGTGAACCCTGCTGTGTTTAAGATTAAAAAATATTGGACTTTATGCAAAGCTTGTTGAAGTTTGGCTTATATGGGTTTTGGCAGGTTAGAGATATAACTAGCAATCCTGATTGGGAGAAGGCTTACCAATATGAAATACCTGTGCTGGCTAAACTGCGTCCTGATGGCACTGAGGTTAGATTAGATCGTCTTTGTCACATTTCCTTGTTGTATGCTACTTATGAGACTGCTTTTGAGTATAACTTTTGAACATAACAATCGTATTGGTTTTTATCAGCTTTTGAGTGCAACACATTGTACTAATTTTAATGTTGTTTCCCAAGAAACTTGATAATCTATTAGTAGGGAGCTAGTAGAAGGTGAAGGCAAGGGGCTTGAAAAACAACCGTTTTCTTCCTCTTCTTTCTATCTCTTAAAACCAATCAATCCTCCATGGAAAATACTACTTACCAGGATTAGCTTATCTTGCATGTAATACATGATAAATTCATCAATTTCAGAGATCACTTCCATCACGTGCGGCTGGATCACTTCCGGTATGAAATGCTCCAGTATTTTTCAACTGTAGGTTGGATTAATGTCACATGGCTACTTAAAGTATTCATGGTTTGCTGTGAAAATTAGAAAGAAAGAGGCACTCTTTTGCAGATCTTGAGAATGTAAAACCTTTTGGCAGAGCTCCGTCTATGGGACGTGATGGCTTGAACAATGAAAGCACCAAAATCACTCCAGTGGCATTCATGTATGCTATAAAATTGTAGTTTTTCGATTTATTCCATCTAATCAGTGAAAATTAAAATAAACCCATTGTTTGATTTATCCAACAATTAACAATAAAGATAATATCGAAGTTTTTAATAAATGGTTATCTAGCAAACACCAGCTTCTTGAATTGTTTGAGTCATCATTCCCATGCTATTCCAATGGAGTTGCATGGGTTCTCAAGAACATTACTTTCACCAGTTATGCCTAAGACTTTTTGGACAAATGAAAGAGTGCTGTGATTTGGGGGTAAAGGTTGAGTTTTGCTTGAACAGGAAGATAAGAATGCGGAAGGATAGAAGAATAGGCGTATGGGAAGCAGTGAAGGCCATTCCGTGGTGGTTTTCGGTAATTTGGTTGTGGAATTGAATGAAGTTAGCTGGTTGGCTGATAGGATTTAGAGTAATAATCTCTCTTATAGTTCCCGTAAAAGAAATATGGATCCTACCATATAAGTAGTCTACATGGTGTTAATCCAACAGATTATTTAGAAATACCGCAGCATTTAGTACTGGAGGGGATTCAATCCCAAATAAGTGTAGTTTACTGCTGGGAAGATCAAATGATTTAGCTGTTACAAGTTTTCTATAATAAGTTACTTTTAAATTCAAAATCTGACAAATTTAAGAAAAGAAGTTCTACTCTGTCTTCTACCTATTGTTGTGGTGAAGCCAAGAAGCTTGCTTCAAATACAAGGTTTTGACCATTAAGTTTCTTTTTCTCCTTTCTATGAAGGAAACAGTGCAAGGCCAAAACCTTTATGAAATTATTACTCTTTTTAGTAGATAAGATGATTGAAGCACTTGGTTGGTGCCAGCTCATATCATTTCTGGATTTTATCTTGAATACTTGGTGCTAACTGACTGTTATTGGTACTGAAGGAGCTAGCATTCTTAGATGTTGAGAAGTACAATGATCAATTTACCCAAACTTTATCCAGTACCCAGGGGTTCGGGGCATCATGGCATCTCTCTATGACACTCAACCCCGTATTTCAAAATCCCAAGAGTAAATATCATCATAACTCCAATAGAAAATTTGATCCAAAATGTCCTTGCTTCATTCATCTTCACACGTTGGACAGAGTCTGATAATCAATAATCTTTTCCTAAATCCTAGTTTTATTATCTCCTTAACTGATATAAATTACTGAAGCCTGCTTGGTTAGTTGGCTAAATCGGCAGACTATTGTCCTCGGAGTAAAGCTGATACTTACAGCCAGCTGGAAAAATCTTTAAAAGATGGCACTGGAAGTCTCAAAACTGCTTGATTTAGATCATGTTTTAGTGGATCGTCAATTAGATATAACCTGACTCAAGCCTAGTGCAAGCAAAATAAAATATTATATATAATTTAAAAATATATTAATACTTAGACTAAAAAATAAAATATTATATATATAATTTAAAAATATATTACATATATGGATGCCTGTGGGATTAAATTAGGTATGATGTTGTATTACATAAACAAAAGTTCTTTGAGAAACTCAAATCTTGCTCTAGGCAGAGCCTTAATTAAAATATCAGCATGTTGTTGTATTACATAAACAAAAGACTTGAATTAGAAAGAATAAAAACAGACACTACGTACAATAAGTTGTATGGTGGGTGAGTGCGTGGAGGGGGGACGGGGAATATATATTGTTAAAAAATTGAGGGGTGAGGGGGTTAATTTTTAAGGAATAAGGGGGTAAATATTTTTTACACTATTATTATATCTAAATAAATGAAACAAAAATTGATTCCACAGTGAGAAAGAGTTAACTCAAGAGCAACAACACCAAGTCTTTCTCTTAGAAACTCAAATCTTGCTCTAGGTAGAGCCTTAGTTAAAATATCAGTATTCTAAAATTAAGTTTTGCAGTACACTAAGGCTATGTCTCCATTCTTTGCAATTGAATTGCAGCTTGATTATCAACAAGAATTTCAATGCTTTTCTTTTGCTCCATGTACAAATCTACCAGCAACTTCCGGATCCAAAAGGCTTGATTCACAGCTGATGCAGCTGCAATGTACTTTGCTATAGCTGTAGATTGAGCTACAATGTCTTGCTTCTTTGAACACCAAGAGAATATTCCACAACCGAAGCTAAAACAGTAACCTGAAGTGCTTCTCGTATCATCTGAGCAACCAGACCCAATCACTATCAGAGAATTCATAAGAAGACCAAACAATATCTGGCCTCATTGCAGCCAAGTACGTTAGGCAGCCTATCAAGCTCATATAAAGTCTTTCATCAACCTTTCGGACTCCATCTTCTTTGCAAAACTTCTCC
This sequence comes from Withania somnifera, assembly GCA_039654485.1. NCBI lineage: Eukaryota > Viridiplantae > Streptophyta > Magnoliopsida > Solanales > Solanaceae > Withania > Withania somnifera. The sequence continues at coordinate 7,174,134 of JBDJHY010000007.1, forward strand.
TTTTGATTCTTTGAAGTTGTTGTGGACTTGCAATCTTTCATTTTGAACCTTTTGAGAATCATTTTAGCATACTTCTGCTGGCATATGAAGATCTCATGTCCCTTCTGTTGAACTTCATTCCAAGGAAATAGTCACCAAGATCTGTTATCTCAAAAACTTCTATCATTTCAGACTTGAAGGGATTTATCAAGTCCAGATTTCTACCTGTAATTAGCAAGTCATCCACTATAAGGAGATGATGTTTAAATTAGAACCGTCCTCTTTAATATAGATTGTAGACTCGCTAAAACTTTTTTGAAAGCCTAAGTTAAGTAGATAAGCATCAATTTTGCTCTACCAAGCTCGAGGAGCTTGTTTCAAACCATACACAATGGCTTCTTTAGCAGGTACACTTGGTGTTCTTTACCTTTGATAGAAAAACCTTCAGGTTATTCTACAAAGATTTCTTCTTCAAGATAGCCATCATGGAAAGCTGATTTCACTTCAAACTGGTGGATCTTCCATCCTTGTTTAACTGCCAAGTTTGAAAACATTCTTATCATATCTAAAAGCAATAGGAGAAAATGTTTCTGAAAAATTTACTCCAAACATTTGTGCGTACCCTTTTACAATCAGCCTGTCCTTGTATTTGTTTATAGAATCATCAGGATTGATCTTAGTTCTATAAACCCACTTGACTCCAATAGCTTTCTCGTGCGATGACCTCTCAACCAGCTCCCATATGTTATTCTTTTCTATCATTTTGAGCTCCTTCTGCATCGCATCACTCCACTTCTCATCTTTAGTTGTTACAAATCCCACAGGTTCTAAAATTGCAACTTACACCTTCAATATATATCAGAAAGTGTTCTTCAGCATCTAACAGGTACATCTTTATCTAGAAATTGTAGATTTTTTTTGCTTTTCATCATCTTTCTCGCTCTAGGTGTCATTCTCCTCGAACTTGACGTCCCTACTAACAATAATTTTGTCTTGAGGTTGATAGATCCTATAAGCTTTTGAAAGACTATTGTATCCTATAATATTCTAGGTTCAGCCTTCTTGTCTAGCTTATCCATTTTCACCTGAGGTACATAAGAAAAACAAAGACATCTAGATATTTTTAAATTTGTTAGCAAAGGTTTGTAACCAAACCAAGCCTCAAATGGTGTCTTCATTTGAAAGGCTTTAGTTGGCAATCTATTTAGCAGAAATACTGCAGTATTTGCAGCTTCAGCCAAAAATTTCTTTGGCAAATCTTTTTCATGGAGCAAACACCTTGTCATCTCCATTAGCGTCCTATTTTTCCTTCCACTACTCAGTTTTGTTGAGGAGTATAGGGTGCCATTAGCTGTTAGCTGATGCTCAATTCCTGCTTCATTACAAAACTTGTTGAATTTTTCTAAAGTACACTCAGTACCATTATCTGTTGTTATCACTTGAATTCTGCAACCACTTTGATTTCCACAAAAGCCTTAAATTTCTAGAATACATCAACAACCTCAGATTTGAAATTCAAAAAATAAATCCAATAATATCTGGTACAATCATCAATAAAGGTAATGTAGTACTTATAACCCTTTAAGGATGGTGTTTTCTGACACCTACATCCGTGTGAATAAATTGCAACTTGTGTTTTGTCCTCCATGATGAATTTTGAAAAGGAAGCCTTGTTTGCTTCCCATATTGACAAGCGTAACAAGTAGTCAGATTCTTCTCAAGGCTTGAGCTTCTGCTAGTTGATTTTCTTTCATGAAGAGTATGGCATCATGATGAAAATGTTCGCGGCTTTTGTGTCATAACTCTGAGTCATTTTCCAACTAGACAACCGTTGCTTGTCCTCATCCAATAGATTCAAGGAAAAACTTCTTCCTCTCATCTTGACCTTGAACATCTCTTTATTATCAGGATCCTTGATGACATATGCTTTTTCTTCAAGCGACAATACTTAAGAGGTTTTGATCAAGATCAGTTATAAATTTCAAACCTAAATTGCAAATGTTCCTCTGCCTTTTGCATCATGATATTCTCCATTTCCAATTCTGACTTTGGAAATGACAGACCTATAGCTCTTTAAAGAGTTCTTGATCATTATTCATATGATTGGTGCATCCACTATCAGTTAATCAACTTTCGGAGGTGCTTTTGCTAGCAAAACAAGTTGCTACAAATAATTGCTCTTTTTGATATTAATTTACTGTTGCCTTGACTTCTTCTTGTTGCGTTTGTGACTTGCATACCCTCTCCAGGTGACCTAGTTGACCACATTTGACATTTTGCCTCCATTAACATTTCTGTTGAGAGTGATTTGTCTTTTTGCAATGAGGGTAGGGTGGATGACTTCCTCCCTGATTGTTGTAATTACTCCCTAGACTTTGCTTCTTGTTCTTTTTCCTTCCCTTATATGTCTTGTTGTAATGTGATTTAGCTTGGAAAACGCCTTCAACAGAACTTTCTTTCCTTATTATTCTCCTTTGCTCCGATGCCTGCAAAGCTTCTTGACAAATCTTTAGAATTCTCTAAAGAGATCGTGGCTTCATATTCCTCAGGAATAGTGTCAAGATTTTTGAACAATTCTTTCGTCATTGAAATCCTTACCGAACAATCTCACCTTGTTGGCCTAGTCGAGTAGTTGTTCTGCATAATCTTTTATAGTTTTTGATTCTTTCATCTTCTTCATTTCAAATTCCTAAATCAGATTCTTCACTTGCATGTTATGCACTCTTTCATTTCCTTGTTTTCCTTTAGAGATACTCCCAAATCTCTATAGTAGACTTCATTTGCATAATTCTAGTAAGAATTGAAGGGGGTATTGCAGAGAAAAGGCAAGCTTTGGCTTTGGCTTTCCTTTCTTTTTCTCCTTGTGATTTTTCATCTGATCATTGTTGGATATCTCCTAGAGGAGCTACTTCATAGTCCACTTCTACTACTTCCCAGAGATCCAAGCGCTTCAAAAGATGAACCGTCATTCTAATTGCTCAAGCTTGTTGATTCTCACTATTGAAGACTATTGAAGACTGGTGGAGTTAAGAAGCTTGTTTCAGAATCCAATTTTTATAAACTATTTAAGATAACAGTTTAAGGAATGGCTGAATATTGATTTTCGATGAAAGAACAAGTGTTTTTGGTTTACTCTCTTCTCACAGATCCCTCAAGATGGCAATGCTATGATACCAATCTATCAGACATAAAAGACAGACAAAGAAAGAAAAAAACGAATGAATTAGGTTAAGTTATATTGTTTATTGAGAAACTTACTGTAAGATTATTACATGAACTCATAACTGGAAAAGCTGAAGGAAATAAATAAAATAAGCTAACATTATCTCCAACAACTATAGCCCTAAAAATTGCTACAGAAACAAAACAATTCTGCAACATCGCAGCCTTATTTATCTACACTTAATCCTACTTTTAAGCTGTTTTTTGAATTACAACAAACTGCAACTAGTCTCCAGCTTTTGAAGCACAGCTTTCAACATAAATGTTGTAGCTTGTATTTTTATTGATATGTAAATTTTTCATGTGGTTTTATAGAATAAAGAAAATATGTCTGCATTTAACCATACTTGTTTGTATCATTTGTTGCAGCGACGCCCCAAGTATAACTATACTCCACTTTCTTAATCTCTTTATAAGCTATATCTGTGTACTGGGATTTTGTGTGCCTCTGCAGTCAGTAATGTTATATATGAACTTTTGGTTGAATATTGTAACTCATGGAATAAAGTTCCCTCGAAATCAGAAAGTGAAGAGAAGTATTGATGCGTTAACCCAAACCTGTTTTAGTTTTAAAAACCAACACTTCATCCTCTTCATTCACCAATGTCTACCTTTTTTAGAGTTCTTCAGACTGTAAAACTTCATTGTTTGGCCTTATCTTTAGTCATTCTAAGCTCACTTGCAGTCATTAGGGGATTCTAATTTCGATTTCCTACTATTCTTTTTCTATGTGAAATCTATAAGTACTGCAGTATAGGGGGTTAGCTACGAACCCCTTTACCTCTGCTTCAATAATTACTCGTGAAGACCATCTGACAAACTACTTTTGAGAAAAAATTCAATTGATTTGAAATCCATGATTTTAAATCCATCATCATGTTGATGATAAGCAGAAGAAAGTAATGTGATTTCGTCTTTATTATCTCTTGAGGAATCCATTTGTTAAACTTGTAATATATTTTGATAATCTCTTTTGCCAAGGTATATAATGTTTGATGAGTAAAGAAAGAATAATTGCATGTTGGGTAAGGTATACAATGACGAATATAGTGGATGAAGTGTTGGTTTTCTTGAAAAAGAAACGGGCTTGGGTTAATGGGTCACGTTGTGAATGGATTGGGTCTAATAATATGTGGACCAACAAATTAATACCACATAATCTTTAAAAAAATTAATTCCACGTATTTAATTATAAAGCTCACATGTTCAACATCATCTTCCGTTAAAATGAGGGGCAATTTTAGATTGAAATTTAAGGTTAAGTGCAATTGTGATTCAATAGGTGGAAGAAGGTAATTTGAGCCATTTTCAATACATTAAGGGAAACTTTGACCCTTTCCCATTAATATTGTTGAGGATGAGGTTATGTGATGTATGCTCTTTACAGATGCTAGCGAGGTTGTCAATCAAAAGCAGTAATTCAAGAGAAGTAATGTAAAGAGTAGGGGTTATTTGGGCTTTAGAGGATCTAAGTTCCACAAAAAAATTAACACTAAATTAGAATGGTTAGTTTGGGTTGGAGATTTAATCTCCCAAAGGAAATCAGCATTAATTGCTCTTTTTTGTTTTCCTTATACATGTATAGGTTATGTAGGAATCAATTTATTATTTATGTAGGATAGAATGTGGAATGAGGATGTGAGTATTAGTAATACATGGATTAAAAATAATAAAATGACAAAACTAACCCCCATAGAAAACAACATAACCGTGTAGTCCCACAAAGTGGGGTCTGGGGTTGGTAGAGTGTACACAAATCTTACCCTATCAAATAAAAAGTATGCATGTTATACTAATTTGTACTATCAAACTAAACATTGAACAAGAAAAAATCCCCACTTTACAAATATTGTATTACTAATCCCTACATTATAATCTCTTCATTATTAGTTCCGGTATTGCTAATTCATACATAACTTGTCTCCAAGCTAGATGACCTTTAAAGGTTTAAGGATAAGTAGAATTAAAACAGAGTATATGCACTGCCGGTTTAACCCCCAAAATAAATTAGGAAGATGGTACGTGGCTTTTAGATATCTAGGCTCAATACTAATGGGATAATGGCATGTTAGATAAAAATGCAACACATAAAGTTGAAGATTGGATGATTGAAATGGAGTTCGATGAGAATTTTTATATGCTAGGAAATTACCTAACTAGGTGAACTGTGTAAATTTCTACAACCCTCCTTTGAGATCAGCAATGTTTTATGGAGTAGGACAAGTATTATGGGAATGGAGATGTTAAGAAAAGACAGGTAGAGGATAAAACATGATAAGGTTGCTGGAGATGGTTCAATTATGCTTATGTTTTTCTGCAAATTCACCTGTTAATAGATTTGGTGTTGTGACCATCCTTCAGATCTAGAAGAGGACTAGTTCAACTTAAATCATATGGAAGAAAGTTGTTTATGGATGTCTAATAATGCCAACTAGTGGACATTAACACTTAGTTTTGGTGTTATGCTACTTGAAATTTGGTGCTTGTCAGTCTTTTTAGTCTTATAGATACCTGTAAGCTAGTGTATAGATAAGTGAGCTTAAGAGAGTTTCTAGTTTATTGCAAAAATCATAATTTGCCTTAAAAGACAAATTATTTAGTATCAAAATGAAGGCATAATACATAAATATGCCCTTTAACTTGGCCTTGGATTGCATGTATGACCTCCAACTTTTGGATGTGCACAAAAAGACACTTAAACTTGTTTAGAGTTAAACATTTAGATACACAAGTCCTACGTCGCAATGTCGCATCCAATGTGGCATCCGACGTGTATTAAGCCATGTAGTACATGTGTGTCTAATTGTTCAACTTTATAAAGTTTAAGTGCCTACTTGTGCACACCCAAAGTTGGAGGGCAGATGCGCTCTGAGGCAACTTAAAGGGAACATTCATGTATTATGCCTAAAATGAATTGGGCAAGAATTGAGCTGGATGGATATAGAGGATTCACCTAGTGAACCTCGACTAGTTTGGAATTGAGGCATTGTTGGTGCATGACTGTCATATAAAACAACCATTGAGTACTAAGAGAACCTTACATCAATTTACTGAAAATCTATTCCTTCCTTTCGTCCATATACATAATGGTGGTTTCTGCACCGTCTCTTTTGATCATGGTGGTCTTCTCTGTTGATTAAACCAATATGTAGTGGACTAAAACTTCTGGTGCATTATACCTTAAAGGATTAGGAAAAAGTTATCCTTTTCAGTGCTATGGGATACTTAAAGTGGCTTTGATTACAATACTGTGCGAGGTGAGTGCTCTCTTCCCCAACCGAAAATCTCAAGCATGTGCATATTATGTGAAGCTTACTAATCCCAGTGCCTTAAGTTAACAATTAACTTGTCATTAACAACTTTAAATTATCACTACATACTAAATAAAACTTAAAATTGATGTAAGAAAACTTTCTATTAGTGATATTCTTGAATTTCTACTTTACAGTAGTTAGGGTTGACCAATGTTTCTTATTACAAGTTTTTTCAGGAAGTCACAATTGAAGAATTAAGCTTTATACCAAGGACTTGTTTCTTATGTTAGAATTGTTGTAATTTATTCAGAAGCTGTTAAACCTGAGATATTTTATCAACGGATAATGCATTTTTTGCAATATATACTTCTCCAATCATTAAGGATGTGTTAGGTTATTCTAGAGTTTCATCAAACTGGTGATTTGTCTTTTTAGTTTTTGGTTCCAGTGGTCAAGACTAGTCGTGTCTAGTAAGTCTAGAGAATATGGAGAAAAAGAAAACTATGGAAAATGTTGAATACGGTCTAATTGTGACAAGCCTGGTGCGAACTGCAAGTTCTCCATAAAGAGTTGAGGCTGCAATAGGCTTTATATCCTCTTACCTCGTGAACCTTTGTTTTTTTTTTTTTTTTTTTTTTTTTTTTTTTTTGTGTGCAGTTACTCTTTCATTTATATAACATTGTTTATGGAAAAATTACAAAATGTTGAGATATTATTCTCATCACTGAGTGTATTGCGCAGGAGGTACTTCCTAGATTATCCCCTCGTCTTGGTGTTGAGGCCACCCATAAGAAGATTGCAGCTGCATTGGATGAATGAGCTTTCTGTCGACAATAATTTTGAAGCCAGTCTTGCTCGTGTCGTTAGAGTGATAGCATGGAGAACTGTCTTCTTCCTCTCCCCCTTTTCCTGCCAACCTGTGTATCTTGCATTTCCCCCCGCCTCCAACCCTTGAGACTATGGTTGAATATACAGTTCAGCGGTGTAATTCGCCATACGGGACTGACTATGAAAATATCAATTAGTAGAACTATATATTTCCACAAACGAATTTTCTGGTAGTAGATACAAATCTTGTCGTTTTTGCTCCATTCTTGGCACAAGGCTGGATTGATCTTATCACCGCTAAACATGCATCTGCGAGGAATTTTAATTTGAAAGGAAGGTGATAGGCAGACTTTTCTTGTTAAATTCGATATGCCTAAAGAAATATTGTACTAGATAGGATTCATATTTTGTCCAACAAGTGCAGGGAAACGGGCTGGTTTGGTAGATATCCAAATCTTATTATAAACTCTGGAGCATGTGTTATAAAAGGTTGACGTTTCCAAGTCTTCCTGAAAACGTGCCCTTTGCTGGTGTTTGCACATAAACATGAGTAAAAGTCTGTTAGGTCCTGTACATGATTTGTCTGTTAGGTCCTGTACATGATTTGGTGAAATGTACGTCTTTGGCGGATACCTTTAGATCCCAGTTTCCTAAATTTCCCACAAGATTACCGTCTTTGGCAGATACCTTTAGATCCCAGTTTCCTAAATTTCCCACAAGATTACCGCAGGTTGCTGGTGGGAATACACAAAAGACTGGTAAGATTTGGTCTATAGTTCCTGCATGCGTTGTGGGGATGTAGGATAGAGAAGATGTTTCATGGTATAATTGAGCCTTGTCATATGTTGGACTCCTAAGTGTTTAACAGACTTGTTTTTGGTGTAACTTAAATCAATTTAGATGCCCTAAGATATACTCCCCATGGTCCAAAATAAATAAGTTTTTGAGGCGAGACACGCTCCTTAAGAAAGTTGGTTAATGACATCAACTAAAGGATAATTTGTCAATATTACTTTTACTACTTCTCAATCTCTTCCTAAAGCCAGAGTGTATGGTGTGAAAATATACTTTTAGGTAGGTGGATGAATGATTCAGTGACATGTGGCAAGAGCGATCAGTCAAAAGGGCTCAACAAAGATAGCATTAAATTACATCTTTGAAATAAGATCCGTAGGGGAAGCCTAGTTCAGGAGGGATCCGTAGTTGATACCACCGTGATCGGTATTATGCTGATAAAGATCATCTAACCTCAAAGACACGAGATTGGGCATCAAACCATAGCCAAAAAGATAAGGTGAGATACACTTGCAAACCCATCTATCACGGAAGATGGCAATATTCTGCTATGTCCTAAAAAGGGTATAGGGAATTAGGGTTTTGAGATTTGATATTATCAGGGCAGCAACATGTGTCTGTAACAAAAGCAATAACACTTAAGTGGAAGCAAAGTCATTTACAAATGGAGGGTCCAAATTAAAGGAGACCAACGATGGAGATTAAAAAGGAGAATAAACCAATTAATTGGGAATAAATATCCTAACAGATTTTGGGAAATGCAGTTAAGAAATTAACGGTACTACTCTTTCTAAAAATTCTCTGTTTCTTCCCTTTCTATTATGCCTCTTCTTCTTCACCCTACTTCTCTTCTTCTTCTTCCCTAATCTCAGTTATCATTTACCAGCATCAATGGTGGAAATCTTGGAGCGTTTATGAAGGATTTAGTTTAGCAACTTCAGTTTTTTCATTGATTATAAATTTGTCCCTATTGTATAATCAAATTTCCTTTCCTTTCCACAATTGAGTTTTGAATTAGATTACAATTTTTCTATGATTATTACAATTAGTATCATAGCCTTATCTTAGCTGTTTCTACATGAGTAATTATGAAAAAAGATAAAAAAAAAACTGTGGAGGATATTATCAACGAGTTGGAATTGAAGCTATTGAATCATATTGTCTAAGCAAAGCTAAAAGGAAACAACAACTGATGAAAAAATGGATGGTCTGAGTAAGAAGCTGGATCTATTATTGGAGAGGTAGCTACCAGATTGAGATGGGATACTGGGAACTCCACCTGGGGTTGAGTTTCAACCTAGGGGTCGGGCAACAGGCATAGATCCATAGATGTGAAAGAAACACCTGCAATAAGAAATCAGGGAAACACTTTTAGTCACAAAATTGAGCTTCCTTATTTTGATGATGGTGACCCTCAATCTTGGTTCAGGAAATGTGAGAGATATTTCCGTTACATTCGGGTGGAAGACCTGTTGCGTCCAAACGCACACGCAAGTGTATGCGATCGTACAAGTAATATAGTGGCTCTTGCGAGCCGGATTGTCGAACCCACAGGGACTTATATATTCAATTGATTCAACTGCTAGAGCTAGATAATGATTTATATCCACAGTGCAAATTATGAATTTAGAAGAGTATATGAATTACTGTATAACTAAAGTGTAACTAAGATAGGAAAAATTATGTAAAAACACAAGTAGATGAATTTAAGAATTAGAACGATTCTAGGGCTATGTCATTACTCACACACACACGTAGGAACTTTCATTAAGTAAAGATATTTTTCCGTCGATTGTTGAGTTAGGAGTTAATATTATGACTAAGGATTGATTGTCCATTAATCACCTAATTAATCAAGTAACAACTACGCCG